>JAANSN010003772.1:0-17257 GCA_036850665.1 Dicranocentrus wangi | reverse complement strand
ACTTTTTCGTACTTTACCTTTGATGTAATTTTTTTGTACTTTATGTACTTTTTCTTTGTACTTTAGGTACTTTCTCCTTGTACTCAGCGAGCTTTCTTATTGTACTTAACGTACTTTATTATTTTCAGACCACTGGACAGCGGGCAGGGACGCGCAAGAAGCTAGCCAAAACTTTGTTTGGGCCCCAGGCCCAGCTTCATCATCACCTGCTTACTTTCCACGTTTTAATATATTCACCTCACAATCCAGCCTTTGCGTCGAGCTGGTGGGGTCATTAGGTCCCTCATTCTACAGAACGGTGACATGCGCTTCAGGTCGTTTCACTTTATGTCAGTCTAGAACCACCAAAATATAGTTCAAAATTAAGTTTTTTGTTCCCTCTTATCCTTATGCTAATTTTTTTCGAATATTTTGTAAGCCATATGATATCCCTTAATAAAAAATCAATGTAGATATGGACACATTATTTATTTTTTAAAGATTTTTTTAACAAGAATCCTTTCGTCAAGCCTGACTGATTTTACATTTTTTCAGTTTTCAGAAACATTTGGGTCTCAACGCATTGAAATGTCGTAATTTTTTAAGTAACACGTGTGCATACGTACATTATCAAACCCTTTGTCTATTTCAGTACTACGCTCATGATGACCAATATGCAAATATTTGATTGACTTTTTATTTACATTGTGAGCGGGTTATATGCACTCATTCTCATATGACTTTTAGTGGGTTATTAGTAAAACATGCATATCTTTACAATTGGGTGAATATTTGACCTTTTATAATGTTGAAATACATATTTCACAATTGAAAGTGAAGTTCACCACGTATGTATGCAACTCTATATACTTTATCGACAAACCAGAGCAACCTTTGATATCATCAGTCATCAACCTTGACATAGCAAAACCCCAAATTGATTACAAAAACCACGGGAAAATGTTTTCCAGTCCGATTGGCTAAAATGTCTTTCATGATGAGCTGCTATTGCAGTTTTTACACATTGTGAGTGTGAACTCATTATGTGTCTTGTCAGTGAGCCGTCTGATTGTGAGAACTTGTCCGCAATAAAACAGGTTTTTCAAAATTTATTTCGGGAAATAACTATCCCTCCTCCCCACGCTAATCCATTCATGGTTTGACTCTGCTACATCGTACTGGTTTATCATTTTATGCATTGCGATACGAAAAATGTTGTTTCTCATTCCTATTCACATGGATCATTAGTTCAGTATTAAATTTACTAAAGAATTAAAAGAAAGCTGTTTTGTAAAAAAACTGAGATTTATTGGCATGTTCGTGTTTTATGCCAACGTCCATCAAGAAAAAAAATCCCATTAGCCAATGCTCATCAATCACTATCTTGTGAAAACTGGGGGTTTTAATGCCATGCATTTTTACGAACGAGAAACAGGAATTTATTAGCCATTAGTCCATATTTGCATTTTGAGACACAGCCTGCTTTTTGTATTCAAGGACGCACTACTACTACGCTTCAAAGTTGATCAAATTGAGCAATTGTACCCAATGACAGGAAAAGTGTCGTACGTTAGTAGTAGCTAAAAATATATATTATGATAGTCACTATATTACACTATACTTACATAATTTACTTTTCCAGCCCTTCATGTAAAAGAGCATGGTTGTGAGGATCGAAGATCGAATATTTAAAGCCTCATAATAAACATTCACCACGTACATCCTAGTTTCTAGTTACAACCTCGCCAATCAATTAACCGTCACCATCACCATCAATCACCTTTGTCTAGCAACTTTTTTTGTGTTCAGAGCTCACTACTATTATGTATTATTAACTTGAATAACTTGTTTTTTTCTTTATTCAGCCCACCCTCATTCATTAGATTAGATATCACATCATCAGCATTCTCTGTATGGTGCGTGCACGTGTACTCTACCTGTACATACCTGGCTTGTACTTGTGCTGAAAATACATCGTTTCCTAATTATCTCTCTCTCACTCTCTTTGTTCACATGGACTCCAGTCGTCGACTAAGCTAATAATGTGATGTAACGTAAAGTAGGAGCGGTCACAAACTGGCAGTGGACATGGAGTAATAATAGTAGAGCATATTATGCCATAAAAAAGCACAGGTTTTTGTGGAGTGTGGAGTACTAACAAAAGCTACGTAATGGATCAAAACTAGTTTTATATTAGTCTAAAAAAGCTGCAATGTACCTCGTTATCCAAAGCTGCTTGTGCTTATTCCCATATTATCCATGCATTATTACCCAAATCATTTGGGGGGAAAATTCTTTCTATAAATACCACCTAGAGATGTGAACAACTTTTCGTCAGTTTGGTCCACTTCTTCTTATTTGAAGCAACAACGGCAGCTTCCCTTCTCGGTTCCCCACATCAGTTTTTCTTAGTTTAAAAATCAGAAATTTTGGAGTCATGAACGACCCAGAAAAGTACGAGGCATCCATCCACACTCCGGGCCATGTCAATAATGAATCCATTCCGAAATTGATTAGTCACATGAGCTGGGGGAATCATCCCGACCATGGACAAAACCATGTGTTGGACTATGGCTGCGGACCTGGAAGCACTGGCTACAAGTATGGTTCTCAAGCCCGAGTATCCCGAGTCGCAGCTGTACTCTGTGGACGTCTCCTCCAAAATGGTGGACTTTGCTAGCAGTAATTTTCCCCACGACAGGATAACCTACAAGGTGGGAAACATCGCGGATGAGGGATTTCCCTTTAGGGATATCAAGTTTAGCAAGATTTTCGCGATTAACGTGCTTCACTTTGTCAAGGATATTAGGTAAGTGCAGCAGCAGAAGCAGCATTCCATTAAAATCAAAATTGTCAATTTTTATTAAAATTCTAAAAATTGTAAAAAAAAACATTTTATTTACGAATATTTTTACATAATTGATAGGAAAACGTTTCAAGGTTTTTACGACATTTTGGAATTGGGTGGGCAACTGGGCTTCGCAAACGGAACCATTTCCTCATGGGTACACCAGTCGTGGCAAATTCTCGGGGAGTCTGAATCCTGGAAAGAGTATATGCATGTCAGTTTCATCACGAACCCCAACAGTTGCTACAAACTTGTGTCTCAATTACTTATTATAAGAAAATTAATAATATTCTCAATATAATTTTTTAGGGATACCAAAATTTTCTCCCGGGATGGACTGCCTATGAAGAAGGGGAACCAGCAGAAGCGCACTTGCGGAAGGTGCTGGAGGGGTCTTCTCGCCTCCACGTGAAATTTTTGGAATTTTCCAAACGGAATTTTGTGTTTGAGAACATTGGCGATTGCATTGGTACGTCAACAAGACAGACAGCGGATGAGGAGGCTTGAGATTTTTCAGTATAAAATGCCATAAAATATTTTTGTTTAATTTATTTTTAAAAAAGAGTTCACTGTGTCCACCAATCCCTGCTTGGATGCGATTCCGGAGGAGCTACTCCCTCGACTCAAGACGGATATACGAAAAATTTTGACTACAATCGCTGGCGTCCCATTTGACTCCCCGGGTATTGTGCTCCCGTACGAGTACTTGGTTGCTGTTTTGGAAAGGAAATAATCATAAAATCATGCGATTCTTAGTGGTCCGGACGCAATCCCAAATTTAAAATTCCAAAATACAAAAATCCCAAATTTTAAATCCTAAAGGACAGAATAAGGATGTTTTGACCAAAACAATACAATAATCCCACAAAATTTGTTTTCTCAGTAACCGTCAAAGTGCAAATCTTTCACAATAGATTCAAAAAAAATTTTACACATTTTTTTCAGTTTTGAGAAACATTTTTCTGCATTTGGGTCCAGGTCTCACTCATCGCAGTGAAATGTAATCCTTTAACTTACAATTAGCGTCATACATCATCAAAACCAAATCCCTATCAATTTCGGTTCAGCACTTCCCTAAGTCAAGTCACATTTCACTACCACGCTCGTGGCCAATATGCAAATATTTGATTGACTCTTTATTTACATTGTGAGCGGATTATGTTCTGGTGGGTTAGTATGACATGCATATCTTTACAATTGGGTGAATATTTGACCTTTTTTTAACATTGAAACACATTCCACAGTTGAAAGGGAAGTTTACCACGTATGTATGCAACTATACTTTATCGACAAACGAGCAAGTTGTCCAGCAAGTGCTACTCCCCTCCACGCTAATCCATGGGGTGTAGGTATATCATTAAGCATTCTGATATGATCATAAGTTAAAGAAGTGTAATACGTGTAATGATAGCGATTGGGTGAAACAAAAAAGTTGTTCTCACTACTCCTACTATGTATTCACATGGATCATGCATTTCAGTGTTGAAAAAGGATATAGAAAGTTTTTTTGTAAATATGGATGGATTTAATGGCATGTTCGTTTTTTATGCCCATATCCATCGAGAAAAAAATTCCATTAGCCAATGCTCATCATCACACTATTATCTTGTGAAAATTGGAGTTTGACGGTCGTGCATGTTTACTGTTTACGAACAAGAAACAGGGATTTAGCAATAAACCCCGTCATTATCATTTGCAATTTGCATGTATGCATATTATTTGAGTCAATATTTGCATTTTTTTGTTTTCCAACACTTTACATAAGAAAATGGTTGGGAGAGGAGGAGAATAATACTCATAACCTCATAAAAATAATTCACACAACTAAGGTACGTTTCTAGTTTCTGGTTACAACCTCACCGATCAATTATATATATGATCATCTTTTGCTCCAGCAAATTTTTTTGTTGTGTTTGTACTTGTTGACAACTTGGCCAACTTGTTTTCCTTTTCTTTAACCCACTTTGGTTCACTAGAGATATCACAACAACAGAATTATTGTCTGTATAATGCGTGCCCGTGGGTCTGGCATGTGTTGAAAGTTAGTACATCATCATTTTCCTACATTCTTCCCCGGCGCCAGTCGACAGTTTTAATGGCCGGTTGGCACAACCGGAGTAGAGCATATTATTATTATGCCATAACAATCCCAACTATATGGAGAGTAATTACATATAAGAGCTGTATAATTGATCAAAACTACTAGTTTATATAATAGTCGAGAAAAAAATTGTTTGTAAATATCCAAATATTACATTACTTACTAATGTCCGTCCGTACCTGCAATCATGCAATGCACTACTGCACAACAATTTATCGTCATCAATAAAAAATTGTGCATATAATATAAATACCACCTTAAATTTCTGCGAAACTTTTGTCAGTTTGGTTGAAGCAATAACAGCTTCTTCTCGGCGGCTCCTCAATCCTCCAATCAGTTTTTTGTTAGTGTAAAAATTTCAAGCTTGTGTGGGGCCATCATCATGAACGACCCGGAAAAGTACGAGGCCAACATCCAAACTCCGACTCGTGTTAATAATGAGTTTATTCCGAAATTGATTAGTCACATGAGCTGGGGGAATTATTCCGATCGTCATGGACGGAATGTGTTGGACTATGGCTGTGGACCTGGAAGCACTGGATATAATTATTTCCTTCCTCTGATTCTCCAGCAGTCCGACGAGTATCCCGAGTCGCAGCTCTACTCTGTGGACGTCTCTTCCAAAATGGTGGACTTTGCCCGCAGTCATTTCCCCCACGACAGGATAACCTACGCGGTGGGAAACATCACGGAGGAGGAAGAATTTCCCTTTCGGGATATCAAGTTTAGCAAGATTTTCGCGATTAACGTGTTTCACTTTGTCAAGGAGATTAAGTAAGTAAATGCGCAGGGCATCCCTACGAACGGAAAAAATATTTTGTTTTACAAATATTTACATAATTGCAATTGCATTTTGTAGGAAAACATTGGAAGGCTTAAAGGACATTTTGGAACTTGGTGGACAACTGGGCCTCGCAAATGGAACGATCTCCTCATGGGCACACCAGTCGTGGCGAATTCTCGGGGAATCCGCTTCCTGGAAGGAGTATATGCATGTAAGTTTGATCAGGAAACCCAAAAGTTCCATCCAAAAAAGTTATCTCAATTAAATAAAAACTCTTTTATACTTGTTAGGGATACCAAAACTTCATGCCGGAGTGGACTGCATATGAAGGAGGGGAACCAGAAGCCCACTTGCGGAAGGTGCTTGAGGAGGAGGGCTCTGGCCTCCACGTGGAATATTTGGAGTTTGCCAAACGGAATTTTGTGTTTGAGAACATTAGCGACTGCATTGGTACGTCAACCAAAAGATAGCGGAGGGCGGAGGAGAAGGCTTGAGATTTTGCAGCATAAAATGCATACATTTTTTTCGTCAAATTTTAAAAAAGATTTCACTGTGTCCACCAATCCCTGCTTGGATGCGATTCCGGAGGAGCTGCTTCCCCGTTTCAAGGCGGATACAAGAAGGATTTTGACTACAATCGCTGGCGTCCCTCTTGACTCCCCGGATATTGTGCTCCCGTACGAGTACTTGGTTGCTGTGTTGGAAAGGAAATAATAATAAAATCATTCGATTCTTTGGTTGGGGTGCACAGACAGGCAGATCCCAATTTAAATCCCAAAATACAAAAAAAAACCCAAATTTTAAATCTCAATAGACAGAATCTCAAATACTTGAAAAATTATTTGATGTCACAGAGTAAGGTCATCTTGCATATATTGCTTTTTGTGTCTGAAAACACAGATTTTACAAAACAATTCTATATAATAAGCCATATCAACATGTTGAAAACTCGGTATCATATTATAGTGTCAATAAAAGGCGTGTGGTGTTGATGGCGAATCCTTGAGTTAGCACTTAAATCCTTAAAAGCTTTCTGATTAACACTCATTTTCAATGAAAAAAATACACTATTTAATACAGTCTCGGTTGAAATTTTCACGTTTTGTCTTGTTATTTACTCAACACACTTACCTAACTGAATATATGTATTTGCTGTGCATTAGGACTTGTGTAAACAAAACTGCACAATAAATACATATTTGCAGCAAAATCAAAATTTGTACTTCCCAGCTGCAAAGTAATTGTGTGCAAAGCAGATGCAAATAATAACTCTAGCTTTACTTAAACCCGTATTGCTGGAGAGATCAAAATAAGAAAAAAGGAGGGAAAATCCAGAAAGCTTGCCTGCTTTCATATACGAATGACAACAATATTATTATTTCAATTTCCAAATGGACACAAAATGTCAAGCTGGGGAAAATTTTGCCTAAATTTTTGACATTGACACACTTCCAAATCTATTATATATTGGGGGGTAGAAACTTGCTTTAAAATAATATCACTTTTTTTTGTTTCATACTTGAGAGAGGGTAGTTGATTAACAACTCGCTGTTCTGTTGGATTGGCTTCTAAAATCTCCTCCCTTTTTACTCATAATAAGAGATTATTATTATTATTATTATTATTAAAACTAATTGTAAGTTGTTCCAATGCCGACCAGAATGATACTTTTCATCGTTGTATTTGCATCGTTGCTGCTGTGTTGTTGCACTTTGACTGCTTTGCAGTCCGAAAAGTGCGTTGAGACCAGGATGCGGATGCGGCAGCAGCAGCAGAAGGTAAAATACATAAAAGATTCTTGAAAAACACATATTATTATTTTATTTTAGAGTTTTGTACGATGCATGCGTGCGATATGTTGTAACGTATTTATACTATTCTCTGGCTTTTTCTCAAAATGTGTATAATTGTTCTTGATTTTTAGGGATTCTCTTATTATTTTCATGGGTGTGCCGTTGAAGCATCACGGAGACATTGCGAAGATGGCGAGGAGTTTAATGTGGTTCTTGAAAAATGTGTCCATCGATTATGAACCAGTCATTCGCCCAATTCTCGATTTAAAACAAACTTAATATTATTATTATTATATTCTTTCTTTTTTGCTTGTAATTCGTGCACGACATTTGGTCTGGGTTGAAGAATGTACACTAATTCTCCCATCATGTATCAAGCTCACGAATTAATTTATAAGCAGATTATATTTTAACTTGGCCAACATTTTTGCATCTGTAAATAATAAATGCATAAAAACATTCTAGGTTAGTTCATCAAATTGCAAGTTCTTCCGCCCAAGGAAATGCCAATTATTTGTGCAAATTCAGTTTTTGACTGTTTGAAGTTCAGTTTGAAAAAAAAAAGTCGGTACATATCCAAGTCATTTCGTGTCACATTTAATTACAAATGGGCCCCTTTCCTCGTCAGGTCGAGCCATATCCCATAATGCGCAAACTTTGTCCAAGTCCAAATATATACCACTTTGGTTAGTTCAATCAAGCCCTTCCCAGCAGCTTCCTCTCCGTTCCACTCACTAACTAGGCTGCTCACCCACTTTTGGAACATTGACATGACACCTACAGCCCAGCCCACTCACTCCCCATCTCTGATTGTTGGGTTAATAAACGTGGGGAGAGGTGGACATAACACATTGTAATTTCAGATGACCACCACGGTTTTAGTAAAAATCCTTCAGTTCATTTTGCTTCTGGAAAGAAATATTGTAAGGCAATCATATAAATCATAATGAATGATAAATAAGAAAGACATACCTATTTATATAGTACTCATTTCGTCATTCATAGGTATATGGATTGTGTTAAGTATATGGAGCAAAATCTTTTTTAGTCACAAAACAAAGTGTTGATTTATTTTTGTGCCAGTCCACATAGCCCACAACAACCTTATTACAATACCACCCACTTTGGCAAAAAAAAGACTTTGTTTTAGCCTCCTTTCTCTAACATTATTACTACGCTTAATATTCACCCATTGTTCCCAACCTGCGCAAGCAACCACGAACCCAGCTGGGTCGTTGCCGTTACACACCTTTCCAAAAGCCAGAACTGGATTCGATTGTAATAATAACTAACAAAACAAACCAATAATAACACCTCTGACAGGATAAAAAACTAATAATCAATACACGAGTTTAAAGATTCATTTTCCTGTCCGTCGTCGCCCTCTCTTTTTCCTCGTAACACCTTTGCCAACGAAACGTGGAATTCCTTCATGACGAAGCAAATATCATGTTGACATTGGATCTTATTATCTATGATAACCCGGAGGATACTGATCTTTCTGTCAACATCTCATCACTCATATACTACAGATTATCAGCTACTGGTTTTTGAGCTACATAAAAGGAAAATGGACGGCCGAATTTCTTGAAAAACATATTATTTTAGGGATTTGTGCGATATTATATTGTATTTATATTATTCTGGCATGCTTTTTCTCAAAATGTGTATAATTTTTCTTGATTTTTAGGGATTCTCTGATTATTTTCATGGGTGCGCCGTTGAAGCATCACGGAAACATTGCGAAGGTGGCGAGGAGTTTGATGTGGTTCTTAAAAAATGTGTCCATCCATAATGAACCAATCATTCGCCCAGTTCCCGATTTAAAACAAACTTAATATTATTCTTTTCGTTTGCATAATTCGTGCACGACATTTGGTTTGGGGTGAAGAATTTACACTGATTCTCACATCTTTTATTATCAAGCTCAACACAATTTGGTTTATAAGCAGATTCTATTTTAATTTGGCCAGTAGCCAGTATTCATGCTTCCTTTTTCTGTTAACACCTTTCAAGATATCGATTTGCCATGATAATATATAATGCATAATATTGTATGTAAAGTGGGTATGTATATACTTAGCTATAAATAAATGCATAAATATTCTATGCTAGTTTATCAAACTAATTATAAATAACATGCAAATAATCAATACCAACAATAAAAATCATTCCGGATAACAAGTATTTATTACGCGTGCGTAATTCACCCATTTATCCCAACCTGAGCAAGCAAGCAAGCACAAACCCAGCGGGGGCTGTTATTGCACTTTTCCAAAGTCCAAAACTGCATTGTAACTACTGCAAGCCAATAACAATTCTAACTAATAATCCTTACTAATCAGAGTAAACAATTTTGAAGATTCATATTTTCCTGTCCGCCCTCTCTCTCTCTCTCTATTTCCCCGTAACACCTTTATGTCAACGAAACTTGGAATGCACTCATGACTATGACGACCAAATAAATGGGTATGTTGACATTGGATCTTATTATTTCTGATATTCCGGATGCCGGATACTGATATATCTGTCAACATTTATGTCATCAATCATACTGATTATCAGCTACTGGTTTTTGTGAGCTACAAAAGGGAAATGGACGGCAGAATTTCAAATGCAGTTGTTTGTTAGCCATTCATTTCGTTGGTGATTGATATCCTGAGATTTATTTTCTTCATCAACAAAAATCTCCGCATCTTCTTAAATTGTGCTTCCCTGACCAAGTCAAAATGACGGTGAATAATAAACAAGTTTTAATTTTTATATTAGGATTAATGATCGTTGGGAGTGGCGTCGTGTTTTATGCTGGAGGCAAGATACAAATTCAATTCAATTTTTGGGCTGGACAAAGTGGGATTGAGGTGCGCACATGTATTTTTTGTGGTATTACAGTAATGTCAACAAGATGATAAAGTCAAATTATATTGTTGCTTGAAAAGTTTTGGTTTTTTATTATTATTATTAATTCAATAGCTAGTAGACATTTGTCAAGTCGTTTCCAACCCATTTTTGGGCCAAGTTGGGATTCTGCTGGATGCTTGGGAAATACTGTCAAACCGGACCATTCCCGTAAAAATAAGTTTAAAAACCTACCCCAACAAAAAATATTCTGGAGGATGAACATAGATATACATTGTGTTAATTTAAAATCACAAGTCTGTAACAATATATTGTTAATTTATCTTTATTTTTAGGAATTGGGTGGTTGGGTTTGGATGCCACTTGATGATTTTGCACCAAAGTTGATGCCTTCCGCAATAATGACCGTAAAGAACAAATGCAGAGTTGGCGCGAGGTTTAGCATATGGCTTCAAAAATGTGTACGAAGCAAGGCTTACCTGTCTTCTATTGGATAACAGAACCTCATTGTAGTATTATTATTATTATTATTACCTGCACCGGCTACACCATATAATTTACAGCTTTAATTGCAATAAAACTAAAACACTTGCATAATTTTATTGCAGTATTTTTTTTTATTTCAGTAAGTCTACATCGTATTAGCTTATACGAAAGTGTCAATAACCTATTAAATTCCTTTGTGAATATCAAACTTGTAGTCTTATCGTTTGCGATTAATAAAAATAATCATTGCTTGGCAATCAGTCTCTGGGCTTATCAGCATCAGGTTAGTTATATGTTTTTGTATGCTCTTATAGGTGGAATGTACACCTCTGCTCTGTTCGGAACAGGTTACGGAGAATGCATTTTTTAATTGATTTACTGAGTATCGTGTATAGAGGATATTCTCGGAAAATGTGTGGGCTATAAATAAACAGATATTTTTAGCAATTTATAATTTTGAATGGTTGTTGACCATCAATCAAATCACCATTTATTAGGATTGGGCCATTCCACAACATGGATTTTTTCACCCCATTAAATACACACCTGTAATTGTAATGGCACAATTTACAGCGTAAACTTTGTCAAACTTCGTATCTACTTCCGTGTTGCGTCATATAATAATAATACAACTTATCACTAAATAAAATTCAGATTTGTCAACAATTCATTGTCATTGCTGCCACTGACTCATCGATTGGCTACAACATGACAAATGAATTGAAAAATAAGTAGCTCATAAAGTATCCGTGAGAGAGAGAGAGAGAGAGAGAGAGAGAGAGAGAATTTTTCCGCATCTTTAACAAAATTGAATGAACCTGGTTTTGATTTTTTTAGTCTCAAACTAGATGACCAAAACTATGAAGGGGGATAATAAAACAATATTGTTTGTAATAATTTTCACATTAGGAATAGCGTTTGCGCTCGAGAGTGGGGGAAAGGATGAAGCGGAAATCAAGCATACCAGAAGAATCTGGTACACAGGAGCAATCACTATGGTAAAACACTATAAAAAGATACCTTGATTATAATTTTGACACTCTTGTCAACTGTGTAATCATAAGTATATAAAATGTTATAATTTTTCTTTAAAAAATGACAAAACAGATTATGGCTGAAGGCGGAGGAACTGGAATAAACGTAAGTGTACATCATCATCACGGTGTTCATAGAGTGATTTCAAACTTATTTTGAGTATATTATAGTGATTTTATTTTTCTATTTATGTATTATTAATTAGCCAGTAGACATTGTTCGAATCATTTTCAATCCCTTGGGTCACCTTGGACTTGTGCTGGACGGGTGGAAAATACTGTCAATACTAATATATCCTGTAAATTAGCAAATCACGTATATTTTTTTGAAAATCGTTTGCCAATGCTAAATGTGTTATTTTTGTTTATCAAAAGAAGAACCTTATACTTATCTTAATTTTTAGGGATTGTCTGATGATGGTTACCCGCAATCCACTTTCAACTCAATAGGTTTCACACTGGCTTTAAAAAGAAGGGAATGCCGGGATGGGACAAAATTTAGCAGCAAACTTCAGAAATGTGCACTAACCAAGCCATACTCACCTTCCGTGGGATAATAATAATAAAAGCGTGTTTGTCTTGTTGTTACCTTGTTTTTATTGTAATAAATAATTCAAGTATTAATTATGTATTTTATTTTTTAATCCAGCACATTTCCCCAGTCATGAATTTTGACATTTGTAGACTTTGTTCTAAATCGCAGAGCATAAGGGTGATCAATTCCAATAAATTTAATCAATCTGGCCTCAACTCGACAGCTAAATGTCCACTAAATAATCCACTGGAATTTCTTTTTAAAAAAACCGCAGAACCTGTCATGTCGGGTCGGGATCCTTGTAGATGGATAATCAAAAAATGTTAGTGTGGATGTGGATATTGTCCGCAAACAAGGTAAAATTTAAGAATATTACTATATTATTAATGGAGTGGGCGCCATGTCAATCCCGGGGAAATGCTGATGCGGTGGCCTTGTCCATTTCGACTACTAAAACTAAAACCTTGTTTTTCATATTTGTTCACTCCCATCCCATCATCCCAATAATATTTTAATGTTGTCTGCTGCATACATCCCTTGCCTGCTTTTATGTTAACGCCGCCACGACAAGTTTCGTGAATTCATATAATTATTTATTAACAGCCGCTTGTTGGCTTGCTGGATATGGATGGCCCTCACGTCCTTTCTAATCCATTCGAACTACAAAAATATTTTATGCCTCCTAAAAAATGAATGTTTCGGAAAACAAGCTACATAAAAACAACAACCTCGGTCGAAAAAGACATGGGCCGGTAAACCTGTCACTCATTTTGGCTTGACAAGCTTGACAATGATGATGATCCTTCCAGCTTTATTTGCTTTTAGCACTAACTACTTCTACTACTACTACTAAATAATTTAGCACCAAAAACATGTTCGGTCCAATAAGGAGATTTTTTTACAAATTTGACACGACACGAGTTATAATATTAATTTGTTTAGCAAACATTTTTTTAGAATTGTAGGAAGTAAAACGAGGCACGAGGCTACGGGCAACGGGGGTAATGCGTCATTAGCCCCGTTGAACTTACGTGGGTTTTCCCCAATTTTTATTTTAAAAAACCATATTGGATGGACTCACCTGAAGGCTACTCAGGTTAGCTCAGTGTCCGAAATGGAGTTGGTGACCAAAATAGCTAAGTTGCAGCGTGGAAGGGCGAAGATGAAACGGAGGTCGTCGTCACCAATTCAGAACCTGATCTCCCTTCTCATCCGTTGTCGGAAATGGTTTGACCTCTGGAACAACATTCCATTCTACTGGGACGAGAGTGGGGAGAAATTTGTCGTCAAGGATCCATCCGACCGGCGCCGCATCAGAATCAAATTTGGGGCTTGCTTGCTCTTTGCGCTTGCAGCCCTCATCCAACTCATCCTGATCCGGAACACGCTGGGCACAACGGAGAAATGCCAGGGGGCCTTTTATCTCGTCGTTTATGTCTGCACGATAGCCACCATTTGGGAGCAGCTGGGCAATCCGGAAGAGTCCGTGGCGTTGCTCAACGGGATGGCCACTCTGGAAAGAACAGGTCCGGTCGGAAATTAAATTCAAAAATTTACAAAATTATCTGATCAAAATTTAAGATGCACGTAAGCATGTTCTATCATTTATTTCCAGCAAATTCCCTACCCGTGAAGCCAACCAAGAGACAAAGGATTCTCCTTCCGGTCCTCAAACTGGTCACTGCCACCGCCGTCCTCCTCCCAGTTGTCGGATTCCTCTCGGTATTCCGTAAACCCTGTGGCCCTAATCTACCCGGATTTTTCCTTATCCAGGACTGCTCCACAGCTGGAAAGTATATTCAGGAGGGATCCCTCCTCCAAGCCCTCACCCTCCCTTTTCCCTCCTTGGTCACAAAACTACTGCTCATTTCAGCCCGCTATCAAGTCATTTCCCTCCTCTTTGGCAACTTCATATTCCAATGCAGCGTGGCGCTCATAGTTCAACCATTCGCCATTCTCTCCACCCTCCACTCCAGCTCATCGTACTCTCCTCACGGTTGGCAAGTGCTGCGTCCAAAACTCATCATCATCGACCCGCTTCCTCCACCAGGCCGTTTTCGAACCTTTGAACTCCATGGGGGTCTTCATGAACCGCTACAATCAGGTGTACTGGACGGTCAAGATATTTTGTCTGCTGATGTGCACCTTGGAGCAGCTACTCAGCCTGTTTGCCATCATCAATCTGGAGCTGCCGGCGGGGAAAAAGGTCATCTTTTCCGTGGGCGCCTTTGACAGCTTCGTTGTTGTCGTGGGCATGTTCGGGCTTGCCGGGGACGTGAATGACGCATCGGTCCGGGTGATTCGAAGCCTCAAAAGATGTGTCCAGATCAACTCGAGGCGGGAGGGGAGGATGGTGGTGAGGAGCTACAAGCCGATGAAGGTCTACTTGGGGGACACCAACTTTGTGGAAAAGTTTACTCCGCTGACATGTCAAAACTTTGTCATGTGTCGAGTGGTGGACATGTCGTTGGTGCGGTACGAAATTGAGCAAATTGCTTACGGTGAAGGTAAAAGGCCAGGGTCATGTGGTCAATGGTTGATAAATTAGGACTAGGGCTCCCTCAGCTTTTAATCAATATCGCTGAAAAATTACTTATTTTTAGAGAAGGGCACAATTTTAACCAAACAATTTTTGTTAGCGAACATTATACATTTTTCAATTATATAATATGATATAATATTGTACGCGCTACAGGGACATAAAAAGTATGATGACTGAAGGTTGAATTAAAACAAGTTTAAAATTATGCAACATATTTTGTGAATTTCTTTTTCGCATAGGCACATGGTCCTATATATATAAGATAATATTTGTATGTGTATTTGGAATCGGGATTTTGCAATGTTTGCTAATAGGCAATACTATATCTCGTTAGCTTAATACGGGCACATGAATTGCCACTAATAATGCCATCAACATTTATGCTACTACTATACTTTGTCTGCTAAAAAAACGTACGTAGTAAATGCATTCATCCACGAAGTCCTTTATTCTGCTCGAGATATAAATAGGGAATAATATTGAGAAACCTGACGTGTTGTAGATGACGCATACCATGTGAAGTGAATGCCATCATCTGATGTGAACACGCGGTGTACGGGTAGTTAGCAAAGTCTTTCATTTGAAATGGCAAATGCACTATATGCACACGACTCACATGAGCAACTCCACTTGGTGAGAAGCTAAAAAACGTGAATACATGGAAATTCATCATTTTCCATCCTTTTACATCCTAAAGACAGTCTGCACTAACTAAAGTTGCTCTGTAAATTATAACTAGTTAAGACCGGATCATTCCGATATTATCCTCTAAAACTTTCCTGGAGTAATTTCCATGTGCGTCAATTGTTACGTTAATTCGGGATATATAAAACCCCGACGATTTCTGTATGTTTGTGTAAGTCTTTGCCTGAGTGTCAGCCTAAATCTCTGTCGTATAATAAAGTTCTCTCTCTTTTCCTAACTAACTACCCGAGGGTCCAGGAGCACTACTACCACTACCGTCATTTCAACCCATATATCCACATCATACCTACAGTACCAATTTAGTACCACTCCGTTCAACCCACGTATTCAATAGAAAGCGAGTATAATGTCACCACGCGCTACAGCTCTTCCACTGCAATCCTGAAAAATTATAATTTTTTAAAATGTTAATCAACAAGAGTTTGTTACAAGTGTTTGCATAACTTTCAAATATTGTGTATATAATCTTGCCAAAGTAGGAGTTTCTTCAGTGTTTGTCTCTGACAAATCAATTTCGTCAGCAAGCAACCTTCGGTTAGCAGCACGTGCCAATATGGGTTCTGAGTCATTATTTATTAGTCACCACATAATTTAAAATGCTAGATTGGATTTGGAAACCAATCACAACAACCTTTCAGAATATTATATTATTAATGGAGTAGGCGCCATGTCAATAGCGATGAAATGTCAACTCTGATGCGTCATTGCCTTTGGCCTCTGTTCACTCGCCCATGCCAATAATATTTTAATGTTCCCTGCCTGCTGTTATGTTAATTCCCTCCAGAGTTTCGTGAATTCAGCTAATTATTTATTAACAGCCGCTGGCTTGTTGGATATGACCCTCACTCATCATGTCCTTTCTATTTGATTCGAACTACAGAAAATCTCTTCTGGCTTCCAAAAAAATGAATGTATCGATTGAACGAAACAAACAGACATGGGCCGGTTACCTGTTACTCACTTTAGCTTGGCACGCTTGGTGATGACATGCATGATCCCTCCAGCGTATTCTTGTAGCACTGCCACTTCTCCTACTACTAAATTATTTAGCACCCAAAAAAACATGTTCCGTCCAACTAGGAGATTTTTTTTACAAGTTTGACATGAAACGAGTTATAATACTAATTTTGTTTACCAAACGCGATGAAATGTAGGAAGTATAACGAAGCTCAACTGGGATAATTCGTCACTCGTCCCGTTCCCGTTGAGCATATGTGAGTTTTACGCAATTCTTATTTACAAAAAATGAACAAATTGGAAGGACTCACCTCCTGAAAGTTGTCAGGTTAGCTAAGTTTCCAAAATGAAGTTGGCCAAAATAGGTGTTTGTTTGGCAGCGTAGAAGGGCGACGATGAAACGGAGCAGGTCACCAATCCAGGCCCGGATCTCCCTTCTCATCCGTTGTTGGAAATGGTTTGATCTCTGGAACAACATTCCGTACGTCTGGGACGAGAACGGGGGGAAATTTGTCCTCAAGGCTCCATCTCAACGCCGCAATATCAGAATCAAGTTTGGGGGTTGCGTGCTCTTTGCGTTGTTCGCCGCCCTCCAATTGAGTATTGAGTATTGAGTATTGAGTTTATTTTACGT
>JAANSN010003771.1:0-17261 GCA_036850665.1 Dicranocentrus wangi | reverse complement strand
TGACGGCTGACTGACTGACACCATACATTTAAAGTACATTAATCGATTGACTAGATCCTCTCAAACAATCATCCTGATAGCCCAACTTAACAACCAGAATACAGACGCTACTCTTTATCTTGTCAGTCAGACAGACCCTCAAAATATCTGTATGAACTAAGAACGTGTGACTTTACGATGACTAATGGGTACCTTTACCCGAATTTCTGTTCAATACTTTTAGTGGCCAATTTATTTTGCCATTTTTGTTTCTCAACGACTGGGGTTTGACGAGCAAACTCCGCCAGCTAAATTATAGTTAAGCTGCATAAAGTAAGGCAACGCAGCGTTTCAAACAAAATGTGAAGATGATGAGTCGGAAAGACAAAAGAGATTAAATGCCTCTAAACGTCACGTACTTATATGGTAATAAATTATTGCTGTACAGTTGATATGCATTTTCCTTTCCTGCATGGATGAGATGAGTTAAAAGCCACATTATGGTAGCGTGGCTATATACGTGGTGGATACGCGTTTCTTCTGGATTAGCTGATTCGAAATGCCTGAAGCCAGACACACGACTTGGGTGCAAGTACAAAAAATATCGTGTTCTTGTATTTGCCTCATTCACTTATGTTGAACATTGTAACACCATTCGATATTTATTTTCAGTATCCAAAACTGTCCAAGGGGAGCAATGCGTCTTTGTTATGTATGACTTGGTGTGATTTGTGCAAACGACAACGAGATTTAAGAGAGTCCCTAACTACATTTTCTTTAAAATCTCAAAGATTACATGAATGGTTTTGTAGGGTTGTAAAAGGGTGGTCTATTGTGCAATGGCAAAATGTCACGTGTCGCACGCAGCATGAATTTCTCTCGCGATCTTGTGTGAACGGTTTGTGCAAATATTCGTCGAGGTAAAGGAAAATCGTTGTAAACTGATTAGCGAAGCTCGAAGGTAACGCTTCAAGTGTACATTAAGATGTCAGGTTTTAAGCCAAAACGACGCCAGACGCCAACCTGCTCCTCATGACATTTTAATCTGATAATGCGCATAATAAAAACGTGAATCATATACTTATGGATTAATGTTTCCTGGCCGCTAGTCTCCTGATCGTAGAACGTTCTTGAGATATTTTATAGATTTTACCTTATCCATACTATTTTTATTCGAATTCATGGATGTTTCGTTAGATTTTGTTGATTGTCTGACTGTCTCACCTTTATATGCACTATTCTTTTGAACTCCGTACAATTAGATTAAGCTTAAAAGCTGAATTAATCCTAACTAATTTCTCATAACGGGCATGGTCCACTTAAGCATTTTATCGATAGAGTAGTGTTTTGCCTATTATTAATTGACGCTTGCATGGTTGATTAGTCAGATGCATTTTATCAGAGTAGCTAAATCACCAAAAATTCTCTGAATTTGTCTGATGATTGCAAATGGTAGATATCCTTTAACGACTGCAAATGTGCCAAGTGCCAATAGTAATAAATACCACACATTTACCTACAAGAGAAATAGTTCATTTGCTGAAAATGTCTTAGCAAGAATTTGTCAAAACCCTTTGAAAATTACTTATGCAGCTTTCTTCAAAAATATTTACTTTTAAACGTTCTGTTTTATAACGTATCATTCAGTCAAATTGGAAAAGGTTTCGAGTAGGCATTATGAAGCTCAACTTGTACAGCCGACCCGTCCTACCGCCCGCCCAGTGTCAGAAAAGATTTTAAAACTTTCAAAAGTATTTTCTTATCCATTGCATAAGTACGAAACACTTACGAAACTCCCTTGAAAGAGATCATCAACATTATCATTATCATATCATCAACTTTCCATCCCGTCAAACCAACTTTGCAATGACGGTCATTCGCATTTCCAAATAAGGGAATGCTCGCTCATCGTTACATTGTCAGTATTGTTGTGCGTTTAAATTGTTGCTGGTTGGTAATCTTCTCAATATCGTGCAGTGAAAGATGACTAAACGCTTTCATTATTGCAGAGATAAATACAAATGTAGGCAATGAAGAAAAGTGTCATTGCATGACATCTCCATTTGAAATTCTATTTTAAATTAAGGACAATACAAACGTCACGGTCTTCCACTTTTGTCCTGGAATATGCTTTGTAAATCATTTGATGTTACATTTACTAATACAAAGACAAAGATAATAAAAGTGTGAACACATAACCGGACCGGGACGCAGGAGAATCTTTCTTTACGGTACAAGTAAATAGCTGAAAAGAATGAAGTGCTACATACATGACAGCATTAATCTTCTACGGTGACAGCACTATTTGTCTCTGAAACACAGGGCCAACTCTTCATTTCGTTTTTTATTGCGAATATGTCATTCCAGCCAGAGATAAAATGACAGTGAGACACACGCCTACGGACCGAATAATCCATAACGCACATGCACATTACCACAAAATCAAGGTTGGTTTAAGAAACGTTTGCCTTGAATGAATGCGATCATTATTTTCTTGGCGTCTATCTGTATATGAGTCTGCAATTTGGCTTGACTAATTGTGAGGAAAATGTGCAACCATATATTGCTGAATGGCTGAATGATGGGATCGCAGGCAGACAGGCTCCACTGGCTTTATAACGGATTAAGCAGTGGTAATTAAATTCGTAATCTTTAATTCCGACGCAAAAACGATGGAATTATTTAGGTATGGCCAACTATAAAATGATTTTTTGGACCAAAACAGCACACAAGCTAGTGTATTTGATATATGAATATAATATGCTGGAGCACATTGCACCTATTGCACAGGAAATTGAAAACTTTAATGCCAATAGCGAAAGGAATGTACACACGTACATATACGGCAAGTAAAAACGCTTGGAATTGAATTGCATTGGATAATCACTGGGAATGGGCCACAAATATTTGCGTAGAAGTAAATTCAGCAATTTTGAGATAAGAACCATGTGAAACTTTCATACGATCGTTACACACTACCTTCATGTGTACGTATTTTGATATGATGTTGTGAATGAATTTTCAATCATTACTGTTGAAACGGTATATTATGGCATTATTTCGTGCAGCAGCGTAGCGGCTGCAACAGGAAGTGGCGAATTTCGTATAAAGATTTTGTGTTGTTACTACGAGGTTCTGAATGTCAATAAAAATACGGAAAAAGAGATGGAAATAATAATAGGCGTCCTGTAAAAATGATTTCAATCTAATTACTGTTTTTAAGCTTTGCCACACTATGAATCATTTTGTAGCATGTGTTTTTGAAGCATACTAAAATTAGTATCCGAAATCTTGCCTAGTCCCATACCTGCTAGCAACAGAGGCCTAAGAAAGTTTTGGTTGGGAGATTAGTGAAAGTCTTTGAGGCTTCTTTCTGGAAACTCTAAAGGGGGTTTGGAGTTAAAAGGCTTTGCTTTACTTCCAAAGTATGATTTATTACTTCCCACTTTCCAGTCGTTGGAAACCTTACATGGTCTAAGACTCGAAAACCGGACCTTCGCGTTAGTGCTAGCGAACGAACTGTAATTACTCTAATGACTGTCGTGACGGTCGGTCGACACTACGCTTTCATTTATCGTGGGGAAATTAAATCGAGCGAGATGCACTGGTGTATGATAAGATGATCAGACCAGTCAAGACTAAAAATGTATGCAAGGCAATGCAATGAAAGTAAAAAAAACGCGATTGCGATTCGGTCAGTTTTGCTTTGATGCATGAACTGCATAGGTTTATGCGTGCAATGTTTCACTTTATTCTTTTGGTTCAACTTAGTTTACCCTTTTCGTATAACGAAGTAAAAGCATCATACTCATACGTGCAACAACAAATGGATGCTTTAAAATCTTATGCAATTTCATCTGTAATTTATTTCGGTACAATAAGTTTTGTGCCCTGTCTATTTTTCTGTTCAAAACACGTTATACGGAGAATAACATTGTAAACTTCGCAAATATCCATTGAAATTGATACAATACAGTATAGTATAATTAATGTAATAACATGTTATGATGTCAATTTTTTTTAAATTACTTACTTAGTAGTACATATAAGTATAATAGTTATTTAAAATAACATGAAAAACACATTTAAACATCCTCACTAACATTTCATTTAATGTAGATCAATATAGGTATCACTGTAAACCTATAAGTGTTTTCTAATCGTAGATGAATACACTGATTAAAATCTTTACATAATGATTCCAGTATCGTAACTATAATATTAACTAAATACGTGAATTCCGGCATGACACCCGGTAATCTTGGACAAATATATATCAAACGATTATGCATTAACTTGCAGAAAATGGCATTGATTGTTGAAATGGATTAGTGTTCTTAGGCTATTGTACACATCTAAAATCTACTGAAGCATATTCCATATATATTTTGTCAGTTTAGTTAAATTATATTTAAAGTCTAGCATGGACGCTGTGTCTTCATCTCTAATACTCATGAATCTAGCCACACTCTACCAAATCCGTTTTCTATCATAATCATATCATGACCAATCTAATTCAATATTCGAAGAATATAACTTAAAGTGTAATCAAAACAGATAAGGTCAGATCTGCTCTAATAAACCAATTATGCCTCAAAGTAACAATGCCTCAAAATACCAACTTGTTATCTAATTTTGTAAACATCGGTTTTCAGTGAATATGTTAACTTTGAAACATTTAAGATGCTCAATCTTGAAAGATTTTGTCACGTATTTTATACTTTGGTATGATAATTGCACATAACTCAATAAAGTTAGAGGCAGACATAAATTTTTATTAAGATTCAAAATAATTATATTGGCAATGACATCCAATATGTACCGCATTCGTATTGGCTGTACATACTCCGTACTCCCGTGTAGTACTTTATATACGTAATATTGTCCTTCCGCTTTACGAAACACTTTTCTTGAGAAAGGTATGACTGTTTGGTTGCGCTCTCATAAAAACAATGATTTTACCTACATTCTACCCATACATTGTCAAATGTTCAGATGATGCAGAAACATTTGATTAAAGTGCACTGTAAGAAAGTACTCTGGATCACTTCACACTGGACACTCGAAACCTTTCCTCACACACAACACATCTTCCCGACAATTTCTGAAGTCCTAGTCTTTATGCATCTCAACGTGATAAATAAGCTGGCTGTTTGGTTTTCAGTCATCTAAAAATACCTTAATCAAATTTATGAATGCACCATGAAATAGGAGGAGTTTGGAAATTACTGGTATTGGTAAACTGAATTCACACGTCCAGTTATTCCATTTTCTCACCGTCTACAAGATCTATCTACTAACAATAACCTAACATAGCCTAGTGTCCTTTATGCCATTTATCCGAAAACTACAGATTTTTACGAAACATTAAACCATGAATGAATATATTTATGATTCTCTGACTCGCTGCAGAATTGATTTCCTATCCAAAAAGGTACTGATTCCATCGCTGGAAAGAAATGATTACATTTCCTAGTGCGACAATTTAGGCAATGGATGGAAATCATTATGGCCGATGTTGTCAATACTCTAATAAACTGCTACATCAATTAAATCTTTTGTTTTGTTGACTTGAAGTTGAAAGGAATGTACTTTGCACATATCTGCCAATCCCCACTCCCTATACAGTATAATAATGTATATAATTTCTGACACTAGCGGACAGCGAAATTGCGCTGGGACTTTGCTCTAGGAAGGAATTAAAATGCAGTTTAGTTTTGTATAGGAACACCGCATCTTCTGTCATAAACTACTTTGTAATCCAGTGTCACAAAGACGAACATACGCAAGTTAACTTTTGGTTTACGGTTTATTGTTAAATTTCTTTCAAAATAACTTTCACATACAAGGCATACTTGTTACACCATTGTATCTAAAACGGCCAAACTCGGTCAAATTGCTACATCGTCAAACTTATTGTGAGTGAGTGACTCGTATTTCTATTCAAATGCTTATCATTACTCATACCTGGAAGGTAAGAAACTACTGATACTTGCACCATTAATTCGGAGTTTATGGATAAAGTCAACGGTGTGCAGTTATCATATCATGAGTTTTACAACAACTTTAGAAAATACACAACACATCAATAAAATAAACGCAAGTCAATATCTTCGTGCGGACAGCTCCTGCTAAACAATTTTGTCAGTAATTGCGTCGATATGAACAATATAATATCGCACTAGATGCGATATTTTTCCTTTGCAATTTCATCCTGAACATATAGTGACTTACAGTTACTTCTGCATTAGGGTTCCTTTAAAGAGACTACATTCATTAATCATGCAATGCATCTTGTAACATTAACAAGTCACTATATTTTGAGTAATTTCATCTGTCTACATTAATTCCCTACAGTATTATACGATACGGTACTTACATTTGTTTCAAAGTGAGAAAGGGATACATTTTATTAGTTACCTATTAACTTACGTACTAAAGGGCTAGCGATTTTATCTCTTTTTGTCTTGCTGGACTGCGTGTATTTATAATACTATACACACTTAATACCTAATGTCGCATTGCAGTATTAAATTATGGTTTCAGTGTTTCATTTGTACTTGTTCGAAAAATCGAAACCAAGGCTCCATGAGTGATCATCCACAATACCGTACTATATGACACCAGACACCACCGACACACTGCAAGAATAATGAAAGTTTCGAGCATACCACGCACGGCGCACGGTGCTCCATTTCCTTGACTATGGGTATATAGGCCACACGCACGCACACTATTAATTTTCATTGTCTTGTCTGACTACTACTTAACTAATGATTGCAGACCTGATTTTACAATCAAAACACACACGAACAGATTAAGCACAGAACTACACGCTGTCAGGATATGAGTGAACATACAATAATGACCAACATTAAACGTTGCATTCCAAATCATTCATAGCATCCCCACAACTAGTTAGAAGTTATTGTCATTCTACTGTACTGTGCTGTGGTGAGATAACCAATAAGTGAAGCCGGAAACACTAGAATGCGTCATTCCCTAAAATGAATACGCTTTATATCGCTTTGTCAATTGAATAATCATGACTCTTGCTGAGCAACAGAAGTAGAGGCTGATGAGTTGTGGGAGTGGCTTGAGGAATTAGCATCATTTGGAGTTGATGGTGTAAGTGGCAGGTTAAATGTGGCCAAGGAGTCCGAAGCTGATGGTGTAAGAGGTGTAGGAGGTGCAGATCCTAGCTGAGATCCACCACTTTGAGGTTGAGACATAAGCTTCTGACGGACCTCCCTGATTTTTAATTGTAAACACGACTTGTTTGGAAATACATCTGAATGCTGGCTCTAAAATTTAATAGACAATTTATTAATTAATTATTTCTATTATACTGCACCAAACGACTTAAATGTTTTAAAAAATTCTAAATTTGTCTTACTTGAAATGCTGAAGTTGCTTGAGTAGTGGGGAAAAGACCATTTTCTTCAAATAATTGCACAACTAACTGCCGCCTTTGCTCGAGAATACGTCTATGACCTTTTTCGAGCCCTGGCTCAGCCAAGTTTCTATTTGCACTAGGGGTTTTTGGAGTTCTTGGCGACCTTAATGCTGCTAAACTCATTGATGACCCCGGCATAGCTGTTGGAGTGCGATCAGGTATTACCGGAGATATCGGAACTGGTCCTTCCTCCGATTTGACAGTGGGATTGTCATCTACAAAGAAAAAAATATTTTCATCAATCAACCCAACTATCAATCTAAAAAGCGGAAAACAATACGATAGATTTTCGGGACATCACATCACAACTTACTTTTGAATGCTTCTACATTGAAATCGGGACCAAAGAAGGTGCTGCCTGTTAGTTTCACAGGTGCAGATGAAGGTTCGTTCGACTGATCGTGATCCACAGCGACTTCATTTGTTATACAACTGGGTGTGTAGGTGAGACTAAGATGATTCATGCTTGGACTTTCCTGAACGTCCTGTGGAGTTCGAAATTCTCCAGAAGGCATTCGCTTCTTTCTAAAAGTACTTAGAATCATTCGTGGACTTGAAGGTAAGGATAAGGTTGAAGGAGACGGAGTTTCTCCGGGATTGAATTGTGGCAAGCTTGAAAATTTCTCCGAAAATTTTACTGTCTCTAATACTCTGTAACACAAGATTTTTTAATGTGTGATTAGCAAATCAAGTTAAGAGACCTGATTATGGTATATTAAATATTTAAGCACTTACTTGTCCATTCCATCTTCCACATTTTTCTTGAAAAAGCTTTTGGGGGTAGGCGTTAGTTGAGAAGACATTCCACACTCCTTTGAATCTTCGATTTCATCTGGAGCAAAGTCAATTTTAATCGTTAAAGGTTCTTGTTGGTGTTCCACGGGGACGTCTTCATTTTCCTTCTCTTGACATTCACCAGCCACTTCCTCTGTCTCTTGTTGTAGAGGAGGCTCTACAGTGGTCACACTCTCCTTCTTTTCAAGTAAATGCGAACCAATTACAGGAGTGAATGAAAGTGGCAGACAATTTCCCTGAGATTGTCTTCTTTGCAAAGGAGCTTTCCCAAGCTGCGCTGGAGTAGGAGCCAATACGAAAGGTTTGACGTCTTTCGCATCGACAGTAACCTCGGGTGGCTGTAACAATCAAAATCAAGATTTAAACATCTACTATCAAAGTTATGTTTGACTACAATAGCTACCAAGAAGATATTTCATGAAATACCTTTTCATTGGATTTTCCGCTATCCTCTGGGGTCGCTCCAACAGGGATATTAACAATAGTTGCTTTTACTTTATTCTTGTCCAATTCTGTACTTCCAGTGACAACTACGTATCAAATTTATAAGAAAACGCTAAACTTAGTGATATATTAGCCAACGTGATACATTATTTAAGATATTAAAGGTTTTATTGCCGGTTACAGTAAGATGTTGGCCGGCTAATTATAGCGAGATGATTACCGGTTCCAGGGTTCGTATTTGCCGTGTTGGAATTTACAGTTGTATCCACCGGTTTTAGCAACGTCAGGTATGTAGTTGTGACATTTTTATTATTGGAGAACGGAATTGTGATCGTGGGTCTTACTAGTAGAGTTTGTGTTGGAACAGATCCAGTTGCAGTTGTCACCTGCGTGAAAGCAACAAGCGTTGTCTGTGGTTTCGGAGTCAAAATTAATTTTTCCTCTGCTTTTCCTTCTGTTGCGAACATATCTTGTCCATCATCAGTCTGCAGGAAAAGAATATTGATTTGCAGTTTTCAAATAAATATACCTGGGATAACCTGCTTACACACCAGCTAAAAGTCCTCTAGCAAATAAGCTTTACATTTATTTTTCTTCATGAAATCATTCTCACCTTTATCGGGTCCTTAGGACTTGGAACCGAACGGAAGGCTCCTCCAGCAGGTTGAAAAACCAATTTAGGGACAGACTGAGATAGAACTGGCAACATATGATTACCAGAAGAAGAATCAGAAGGAAGTCTAATTGGCTTTGGTTTGTTAATGGTGGAGGTAGGAGTCAAGATAGATATAGGTGTAGCATTTGTTGCTAGCACAGTTGAACTTCCAGATACGAGGTTATTGTTGGAAACAGCGACAAATGTTTGAGTAGTCTGTATCTGGTCACTCTTGATAACATTTTCTACTGGCTTTGGCATACTCTTCTCAACACGAATTGCAACCTCCGAGGATTTCGGTTCGTCGGTATCAGATTCACAGTCAGAGACCTTTTCCTTGCACTGCAAATCAATGTCATCGCAAATGACCTGTGAAACAAAATATTGGGCCAGTCATTCCTTGAAACTTTTGAAACAAAACCCTGAAACTGAACATTTACCATTTTTTCTTCTTCGTCGGAAATGTCTCCGGATTTTTCCTTTCCTTCTTCGATTTGCCCATTACCGTCCTTCAATTCCCCAAAACTTGTATCCATCCCATCGCCTTGAACATGGCCTGGGAAGCTCCCGTCCTCGTTAGAACTTGTCCTACGGCGCTTTCCATCCACTTGCGCGCCTCCCAAAGTGCTGCTGGAAGACTTTCTTCTGTCGCGGCTACACCACTTCCATCCTGGATTTGCTTTAAAATGAGCTTCTTTTACTTCTGAAGCTAATTCATGATACTTTTGTTTCTCTTCTGGTCCCAGTTGATACCACCACTCTCCCAAAATCTTGGAAACTGTTCGATTATCTTGATTGGGGTGCCGTTGATGCACCAAGGCTCTGTGTCTTTTGCTAAAAATCATGAATGCATTCATTGGTCGTCTAATTCTTTCTGGTTCCTTTGAGTCGTCCTTCGAAGCAGGGAGACTCTGCGCACGTCTTTTTGTAGAACCGTTAACTGTGTCCGTAACCCCTTCAAACACATCGTCATCGTCATCTCCTATATCTGGAAGTAATAATTCTCCATCATGTTGTCCTCCGACGTTAGTAACAGAGCCATCCTTTCCTGCAGGTGATTCTGGAGTACCATTTTGAGAATTTTGTTGTGGTGGTGAAGGCGTTGGTGTTAAAAACGGTAAAAGAGCATGCCATGGGTAGACCTTTGGAGCAGAGTCTGTATCGCTTTCATTAGATGTATTTCCATCGGTTGGGGGCAAGCACGGAACCACTGGCAGTAGCTGTGTCGGTAGAGTTGGGGCTGAGCTGTTTCCACTTAAACTGTTAGTCGAGGTAAGAACGACAGTTCCCGTTGTATTAGCATTATTCGAATTGGTAACGGTTGCGCCATTATTGTTGCTCTGAGAAGCATCCACTACATGAATGATTTTAGGAATGGGCTCAACTTTTGGTCTAACCAAGACTATGTTGGTGGTGTCTGATGTCCCGCTGTTTTCAGGAATAATCAACTGAGGTGGAGATGATGGTCCGTTGACGACAGATACTCCGTTGACGGTACCACTTGATGAAGAACGTACGACACCAGATTCTCCGTTCTTAATTTCCACCTCAGATCCTCCGTTTGGGGCACTTCTAATATTCTGCATAGTTGTGTGCAAAGAGTCACTCGGCTGAGCAACAGATGTGAGTACAAGAGTTTTCCTGGCATTCAGGGACGGTCCATTTGGAACTGTGACCACAGTACTTATAGGTGTGGAAAGAGTTGAGGTGGTACCAGTGGCAGCAACTATTTGTCGTGCTTGTGTTTGGCCCAAAACTGAAGTTGTTGCAACTGGAGCCAGTACGATCTAAATATGAATATGCAAAAAATCGTTATGATCAAATTACAATTTCTGTCCTATAGACCAAATAGCGTGCCAAATTATTTTTTCATACCTGCACTTGACCTTTCCCAGCCCCTTGAGCTGACTGAACCACCAGTGGTGTCAAAGTCATCGTAGAACCTTTCATAATTCCCAACGGCGCAGGGGGCGCCAGTGGGGCTGCCAATATAGATCGATTGTTATCAATATTCTGCTGATGGTTTTGAATTTCATGCTTCGTATCCTTAATGACAGATGTACTGGACATATTGTCGCCGGTAACGGAATGGCTAATTCTAGTCGGATTAGCGATTACGATTCCTATCGGGGTCCCATTTGCGGATGTAGCTGGAACAATGTTACAGGTTGTGCTGGTTTGAATTCCATTAACAGTCGCGCTACTAGTTTGTACAATTAAGGGTGTTCTAGTGACACCACTAGAAGATGTCCCACTAGGAAGCATTGGGCTCATCTGAATAACGCTAGTTCCAGTTGGTGCAATCTTTGGTCGAACAATTTCAGGACGAATTACCGATGCATGCATATGAGACCTCCTTTGGTCTCCACTTATGCCACTTATACTCTGAACGACGACAGCTGGAGATGATGTTGGAATCGGAGATGTACATGGCACGCCACTGATGGGTAAAAATAAATTGTGTCGAGACCCCACAGTCAATGGAGACTGTAGAACTCGAGGAGAGTTGCAGCCACTCTTCTGAGACGAAGGAGGCGAAAATGACGGAGAAGTGGAGCGCGACAATGACACAAGCATAGTGGCAGCTTCTGTTTCTTCAGCGTCAAACCTCCCAGCTACTCTTACATCACGCAGACTGCTTGGAGATGTTCCAGAGTCTCTCGAACTAGCCTCATCCATTTCACTTTCTTTGGATTTTGATCTACTACTGCAATTAAAACAATTTAATAGAATAATTAACTTTTGCATTATTAGCAATACAGATTCTTTGTTGCATTCCTGTGTATGTACCTTAAAGAGCTATTTTGAGAGCCGTGATGGGGCTTTTTAATTCCTAAATGTCTAGAGCAAAATCCTCTTCTTTGCGACTCCTTGGTACAACCTTCTTTTGAGCACAGACGCCGCCATTGCTTCCCATTAAACTTTTTCCGAATTCCTGTTGGCGTAGACACAACATCTCCTTTCTTGTACTTATGAGGTGTATCATTCAGTGATCTTGGAGTAGTAGCTTGACTTCTGGGAGTTCCTCTTTCCCCAATCAGACTACCAGAACTAACATGACTTTGAACGCTACTGCATTTACTACTTCCAAGCTGAGTTCCAGGCGTAAGCGAGGCACTTCTACCCCCGATAGTCATAGCAGCTTCCGAAAAATGTATATTTTCCCCTCTAAGGTCATCATCCGATTCACAAAAATCATATTCTAGTCGTTTTTTGTCATCGGTATTAAGGCTCGCATCATGCACAGAAGGTGAGCGTGTCACAACTGGTCTCCCTCCAGATGCAGGCGCTTCATTCTCTACGACTGTCGAAGTCTGAGGTGACTCAGTAACTGACGGTGTATTATGAGGCAATGCGTATATGGACTCGATAGCTTTCAGCTCATCCCACCATGGTGGTAAAAGTAATCGAAGATTAGGCCTAGCAACAGTGTAATCCTTTCCTTCAGCAGCGACGGATACGACATACTGAGGCGGCCACCCGCTGATTCTGGAAACTACACCTTCTACAAAGAGGCTTGTTTCCGGGCTAGTCCTAACGCAAACAGTACAGCCTACTGTCACCTAAAATATTACAATAACGTAGTTAGTTAGGTAGAACTATCCTGCTTTTCAATTTAGGATTTAGGCACAAAAATTCCAACATGTATGTGTTGTATTATTTTGATACCTGAGACGGTGCAGGACTGGCATCAGAGACAATGTCGTAAAAAGATGTGGATGATAATATGACATTCGTGTACTCCTCGTAAACTTGATCCCGATCAAACAAAACAGTTATAGTAGAGTGACCATTTACGGCGGTGATTACACCAGGCATGTAAAAATAGCTTCGGCCATCCGAACGCTTAGCGAGGACCCTGTGTCCCTTCCATTCACGAAGATCAAGAACAGGAGGTTGAGATGGAGGAGCGGTTACGGATTGTTGTGAGACATTTGTGGCAGTTCTTTGTGAAATATCAATTGCCTGATGCCCAGATGGCGGCGGTTCATTTGCAACTACTTCAGATTTTACATTTGTACTTGTCCAGCGCTGGCACTCTTTGAGTTCTTCTTGATTTGCCTTCTACATTGATTCAAAATTTGTTGAATAAAATTAAACTTGGTTTTATTATTAATACACAAAATTCCTTTCCGGCACCCACTGCTTACCTGTAACACTGTTTGAAAGCAACCATCATTATATCGGTACTTGGATGCTGCGTATGGAGTAGCTTGCATTGGCTCTTCTACTATGGGCTTGTTATCGACACTTTCACCCCGACCCACTTCCACAGACGTCGGCCTGTGCATCCTCTCTACAGGAGCCCGACGTTCCCGAAAGTCGTCTGACAGGACTGAAGATGCATCATGAGACGGTGCACTCGATATGACACTGCTAACGACAGAATGTTGTTGAGGTTGATGCTGAACTACTCCGGGAGCTCTAAGCACTAGTTCATGAGAATGCTCCTCCTTTCTAAGGTGCGAAGACGGTGCTGTCATCAAAAGTCGGTCATCCACAACCACTGATTGGGAATGGGAAAGCCCTTGATGTTCCATACTTTGATTGTGCTGGCGATGAAGCATGCCTTGACTTAGCAAAGGAGCGATTTGGGCAAATTTTGCCTCGGCGGGCGTATTTACTGGCAATGTTGACGTAGATGAGCCTGGAGTTGAAGACTGCGAATAAGGTACATATTCATCTGGAGACTTGATTCTTTCTACAGTTAAGTTTAAACCTTCGTTAGTGGAAGATCCTTGATAATGTATCATGTGCGGTGTCTATAAAACAATTAAAGAAAGAATATATTAGTTAGTAATGCGCAACGCCAAAAATCTAGCTAACTGACAGTCAAAGTTGTATACAATACAAGGGAGGTAGGTGCATTATACCTTTGTCGGCGACATATGATGTCGGAAAGCTGATGAAGCAAACTGTCCTGACTGACTGGATGGTCCTTGGGGAGAATGAGATAGGTGAACGGTTCTTGAGGACTGAATGGGATCTGGGTGAACCGAATGTATGTGTTGCATACGATAAGCCGAAGGAGACGGGGACCGACTTCTATAATTTACTACCGATTGCTGTTGTGTTTGAGTTATTGCACCGTAATGAGAATGTGATCCTGATTGTTGCTGCGATTGACAGTGCTGCGGCGGGCTTAAACTTCTAGCATGATGAACACCAATACGACTATTTGAGGACCTGCAGCCTAAATCCATCGGCTGCGGATCAGATTGTGAATGTATATGAGGACTTGGGTCCTGTCGCGTTATTGCCAGGACTGAATTCGATGGAGATATTGCAACACTTCCAGTACTTGTGCCGCTTACTTTGTACATTGAAGGTGGTTGCGTTACAACAGCTCGGTTTTGATTTGGACCATAATGAGAATAAACTACAGTTTCGGGAGTTTGGTCTCTTGAAGACATAGTAGACAATGAGAGGACCTGTGTAGGCTGACTACTATGTGGTGATGACGAGTAATTCGAAGGACTTTTAATGACATGTGGATTCGCAGTAATTGAAGACGGCGAGGGACGATCATAAGGATGATTTGAAAGCACTGCTTTTGAAGGTATACTAAAGGAATCACTTATGCTACTGTTAGCGCTAATATGAGACGGATGAGAACTTAAACCGGGAGAAGAGGTTACAATCACCGGTTGAGAAATGGAACTTATGCGAGGAGGAATACTACTACTTTGGCTGCTTATTACTAATGTATTAGCAGGCTTTAAATGATGAATATTTTCCGGAGATCTAAGTTCTCCACTTTCTCTCAACGGCTGTGTCATATACACCGTTGGATTGATGGTGTTAACATGTCTAGTATTCTGAACAATAGCAGACTGGCAGCTGGAAGGCAATGACAAGGTTGCTGAGACATTTTGTCTTGAATGTCCGTCCTCAATGTTGATATTATTAGACATTGGCGACGAAGTGAGAACAGTAGATGACGACGACGAGCTATAAGTTACTACCGAAGCAGTAGGGATTGCACTGGCTGTAGTTACTGGCAAAATATTTTTCTCCGATTCCTGCGTCTCGAAATCTGACAAATCAAACTTTCTTTTCTTTGGAAGCCGCTTGAATGACTCGCTGCTGCTACTACTGCAACCTCCGCTGTTTCCTGTGCTGCCACCACCTCCATCCTTTAAAGGTTCCTGAAATATGCATGAAATAGTGACAATGACCATACAGTTTACAAACATCACAACAAAAAATGAACCGCAATATTAATAATAAAAACTTTTTTTTTCTTTTGCAACAATACATACCTGTTTTAATGTAATATTATTCTGTACACAAGTATCCGCTCCAGAAAGTCCACTTCCAGCACTTGTCACCACCACTGGCGGCTGCTTCATCTATAGGTACCGTACAGAAACAGACATTTATATAATTTACTATCAACTCTCCACTGGTCCGCATGCAATGCTAAGAAACTTGTAACAAAATCAATATACCACAACAGCCACGCACACCGTCTAAAGTGTAATAGACACACAATATCTACGGGAGTACACAGCTTTTTTATGTCAGTCCAGCAGTTAACTGGAGCGACCGACCCTGTTGCTACATGAAAGCAGTTTGTGTCTAGTTTTACCTATCAGATAATTTCACCTTGATTTTCTTGTTCTTTTGACAGCTAAAGCACCAGTTCCGTTCCGTGCATTCACCAATTTACTATATATATTTTCTGCTTGTGGGACTCTCTCAACCTCACACAACTTTAGTGCAGCAACAGAAACTAAAAAAATACTTTTACCCTGCAATCTACGGCACGGCAATCTACTAAACTTGCGGCACTAGCTGGTCACTCACTCACTACTGACTCAACTTATGTCCAGCAGAACTCTGTCCAAACCTCTGGAATACACTATCCCCTTTCGAGCAACTCCATAATTTTACTTTTTCTTTTCTTCCAAAGCATAGCTAGCACACACGGGACACGGAACGGACTCCTCCAGTTCCAGTCCTTCTTTGCTCATATCTGTGTGTAAGTTATCCAACTGTGGCGTGTGTACCGTTGAATTGCACAAAACACTATAGAGTATATGGCATAGAATAGACCACGACGACCTGCCAACGTGCCGTTTCGTCTGGCTAAAGATCCGTAGAAATATTGAATTGAAGACTATGTTTGCGGCCTGCCTTGACCAGTTAAATGCGAGTGGCTCGGAACCAAGAGTAGAGTGTGCACGAAGGATTACTGCACACATACACCACCATAATATGTCCAATATTATTACATTACTTACAGTTTAACTGTGGTTTAGTTATGCTCATTCACAACACTGATAATATGAATGATGATGCCTAGTGCTCTGCAGCTCCAACTGGGGCTTTAACTTTAACTTTACTCATGACAAGACAGCACTGTCATTGTAAAGATTCCGGCAGAAGCTTCATTCATTGACCATCATTCACACAGTTCGCTACTTGTTCACATTCATTCCATCCTCCTTTTCTTTGGAGGATTCACTATTTTTGAAACCAGTATATATTCGTACTGATTGAATTTTAGAGCTCGTATGCCACACAAAAATCATTTTCGTTGTTATCTTTAAGCTCATAATTGACATTTGCCCGTTTTCCATGCTCACTGCTCACTCAGATTCTAGTTATGACATGCTTTTACACAAACGTATGCAAACCTGAAAGTTGAAGTTATTGCAATGAACTTATTGTCAAAGTGGCATGGGTCAACCTACATCGAATTTGATACTTCCTATAAAATAGCAGTGCATAATTTTATAGCATAACTGTCAGGTGTAAAAATCTATACTATTATGTATTACTCGACACAGGCAGCAGTTACACATACACTACATGTTAGTTGTATAAAGTACAAGTAATGTTTAATTTCCAATGAAGGTAGCAACGTGAGGAATACTTAACATAATTTAGCACGGAATAAAGTAATCTTTATATTCTTACTTGATT
>JAANSN010003770.1:0-17268 GCA_036850665.1 Dicranocentrus wangi | reverse complement strand
AAATGCAAGTCCCCTCAGCCCTTTCACTCTCACCCTTATTTTTCCGCACATGCTATAGCTGACCAGTCAGTGAGCTGGCTGGTATACTGTGTATACCAGCCAAAAACAAGGGCTTTTCCCCTTCACATTTTTTGTATTCTCCTCGTAACGTGTGCTTATGAAACAAAAAAATTATTTCCGGGTAGTTGAAGTGTAGCCCAGCTGGAAACCTGACTTTTGAAACATATAGATCATATCATGATCATGATTATATCTATCGACTTAACTTATGAAAATATAACTTCCTTTGTGCCAGCAACAACGCCAGCACGACGATCATGCTTACATCATCTTGACTAGCTTTTCGCTTTCCATATTTATTTGCAAATCCCTGATAGTTTTTGCAATTTTGTTAGACGAACATCTTTTGTTGTTTCTTCCTTGCCCTCACATGAACTTTTCCTTTTGAGCTGTTATCGCTGCTGCTGTATTGCTGAAGGTGTTGTCTTTGGTGTCAAGAAACTGGGGGATTTAAATGTCCAAAGAGAGATCTCCTTCTCTCAACAAAAATATGCATATGCACCATATGTGGTTCTCATTTCACTCCTGTCCGACCAACAAGATGATGATGATGATTTTGACGAAGTGATGGAAAGATGATTAAGACTCTCCTCCATCCTGCATATGTGTACACGTACAGTTTATATTATCCATCCCAGCCTTTAACCATATCCCTATAATTACTCCACGGACGAACTAAAATGTAAACTATGATAATACTTTGTGCAGCGTGCACACGCGTAGTAGTAGTAATAGTAGTAGTAAATAGTAGTATTTGAGAATCAGGCCTAAGGCTCTCGGCAACTTTTAAGTTTACTCTGGTAAAGCATTCATCATTTTCTTACTTCAAAAAAATGCCGAGTTAGTTTTAGGGTTCCACCACTGTATACCACCACCACACATCATCCGCATCTCCATTCCCTGATATGACGCATATTTATAGAGAGCACATGGATAAAAAAAAAGATTTTTGCCCCTTCAGTCAGTCGACGAGATCGAGAACACCTGGCCTTTTGTGAATTAGTAATGCAGTTTTGACAACAAAGCTTTTTTCTAAAGGCTTGTCTGCCAGCACATAGCTTTACAACAGGGCACACACACACAACAGTGCATGAACCGAACGGTTTCCACCGGACCTAAGGGCTCTCCCTTCCTAATCGCCATGTATACAATACCAGTTCGTTCGTCTACTTCAGTGGCTCTATATCCACCAAATCCATCCTCATCTCTACCTGAAAAAAAAACTGTTTATAAAGAGCTCTGCCTTGCAGGAGGGTAGCTAACAACATAGCTTTACTCGGGATTTCCAGTTCCGAAAATACATTTGTCGTGTTGTTGGATAATATACCACGCTTCAATTTTTTTTCTTCTAGCATTAGTTTAAAGGGCAGCTGATATTGAAAATGATGATGCATACATGCAATGCAATCATCTAAAAAAAAGATCCAACATTGTCGTATTACCTATGCCTAACTAAACCAAAAAGAAATATATCGTATCAGTAGATTCTCTAACCCTCTTCTCTAACGTAAAATATCGATACATGGCAATAATAATACATACCTCTGCCGCATGTATACACATGTACATAGTACATAGCTCCACATTGGTAATATCCAGGTATCCAAGTGGTATACTATACCCACATTACATTACATTGTTGGATTTTTTTGCTACTTGGAGCATTCACTCTGACAACTGGCATCTGTGCTAGTGTAGTATATAGTAGTAAAATGGACCAAGACCACTTATTTATTTCACCCCCTTCTTCCATAATAATATCCCTAGCAAAGGTGAACAGCAGCGAGGAGAGAGGAACAAGCACACATGCATCATCATACCAACACATTTTGCGGACACATTCATATTCTCTGCTTATATGAGTGAGAGAGCTCCATCCAAGTCGCGTGCCAGTACCACCAGCCTTTTCTGGCTTGACTTATATATTAAAAAAAAGTGAAGCAGGGAGGAAGAGCCAGTCGGAGTCCAGGGGATAGCAGCGTAGTAATACATAATACATACATAATATATATGTATATAAATTCTCTGGTGTGTATGAAGAAGTCTGCTGGTGAAGAAGCCTTGACTTAGTTGCTCCTTTTCTCCTTGGCTGTTCCTCATAAACAAGAAGGGTTCAAACTACGTTTTCTTCATGTGTGTGTGTGTGTGTGTGAGGAGTTTTGAGAAAAGTGGATGGAACCACGCCACGACGACGGTGTGGTTGGAGTATAGAGCATTAAGTAGGATAAACCAAGACGGACGTTGACTCACTTGTTGAGTAGCTGTTGTTCGTGGTACACATTTTCTCGGCTGCTCCTCGTTTCTCATTTTCTTGTGCGTGTACGACGTCGTCGTCCCGTGAGAGCTGGGGAGTGAGAGAAGACAAGAAAAAAAACAACTTTGGGGAAAATAACTTGCGTCAGTTTTTTTTATCCCGTTTGTTATATATTATATAACGGATTATTTTCAACTTTTCTCGACAAAAAAACCAAAATTTTGTGTTTTTTGGAAAGTGCATCATTTTTTATAGGAACCAAATGTGCGAATAAGGTTGAGCGTGTGATTGATATATACATAGTTTTGCTTCTTTTTTTTTGAAGAAAAGGAAATTTCTTGGAAAGTGAAGTGTGCCATTCAGCAACCCTTATTTTTACGAATTAATCATTTGGAGACTTTTTTTTGGAAATAATCTCGAAGTTGGGATTTTTCTCAAAAGAGCAAACAATTTTGTTGTGTAGCTTTTGGATTTGCAAGTGGAAACATTGATTTTCTTTTCAAAAATGCAACCGCATTTGATGTCAACGGATGGGAATCTTCCCGAAAATAAAACTCCGGATGTGCCTTGCTGCCAACCGCAAATCCCAGTGTTGGCCGAGCTTTTATGCTCCGAGCCAACAGATCCAGATCTATTGGATTCGGTTAATCGGACCGATGACGATTGTGATGAGGCTTGTCAAGCCTTCTTTGACCCAGCCATCTTGCATCATCCACAGGTCATGAAGCGATTGAAGAATTTGGAGGCAATGGTGGGACAACCGAAAAATTATTTTGTGAATTCCTCGAAAAACGATATTTTGCCGTACATGAGGAAAGTTGTGGCCTCCTGGATGCTTGAGGTAAGCTTTATTATTGGCACTATAGTGCCCACACAAAGAGCAAACAAAACCGTGATGCATATAATGCATACAGAAAAAAAGTACTTTATTAGGTCATATATATATATATACAATTTTATCATAAAAATGAATGAAGACATGTACAACGAAGATGAGATGAGGAGCATGGGAGGCGAGGCTGCCAGAGAAAAGTAAATTAACATGTCCTCCACTTGAGCAAGTACTGACTGTCACGACGTCAGTAGGACATGACATGGCACACACATGTAAAACCCAAAACACTTACTACTATAACACCAGTTTTCTGCTGGTACTACTTACTTACTACCTACTGACTACAATCGGCTTTTTATGGAAGCCATATAAAAAATGAGTGGATCATCTTACAAATTTTTATGGCAGATCGTGTGGTATTAGGTAATCATCCATGAAAAAAGTTGTGGTTTGAAAGCCACTTGCATTTTGCTCGGGACGGAGAACTGAAAGTCAGGGTGGCAAAGCTATTTTAATATTATGATCATCTGTACCTGGGTATATCGTCTGGTCGGGAGTGGCAGATTGTGCGCCAGTTCAGTGCGTAGATATTATGTAAATGAAGAAATAACGGGGGTGTTTTTATTCACTGGTCGATCGATCAATCTTTTTGCTTCACCAAAACGTTTTTTTTAATATTTATTATATTCTATTCCTAGCTTCTCCAAAAATTTGACCTTTTGCCATGTACCCTTAGCTAACTGGAACAATATGGTAATTTATCCGAAACAGAAAATTTACTCAAATTAACATGAAAAACGCCACCAGCCCAACTCATAAATATTGGTTTGAGCAAAGCCTTAAGGAAAAAAAAAGTTTTCTTGAAAGAAACGCATGGTATATAGGTGTGTAGATAGTTACATGTGTACGGCACACACGCACGATGCATGTACAGGAGGCATCATTCATGATGATCAATGATTATGCTAAATTCAGTAAGATTAAAATCACTAAGGTTTCAGTATTGATTCTGGTATTGGAGTAAGAAAAAACCTGTCCTGGACACGATGAACTTGTGTGAGTCCACATCAAAATCAAATCAATCGATAGACGCACGGCTGTATTGCGCGTTGAGAGTAAACCCGTTATTTTTCTTCAGAAGTGAAGGTAGGAATAAAAAAAGTCGTGTACGCCTCGAGTAATTAGGGGAATCATGCCGGTGCACTTGTAAACATACAGATTTCATATAATACGGGAAATTTTTAGGCATGCGTGTGCAACATCATGCAATCACGTTTTTTTACTTGGAGGAATCACCCAGAAAATTTACATTTTATTAAAAAAAAATTTCCCCGGAGCGCTAAAATCAGTGAATATTTCTTGGCATTCGCCCATTTCATTCCAAGCCTTTTCTTTAAAAACGTTTTCCAGGTATGTGAAGAGCAGAGGTGTGATGAAGCCGTGTTCCCACTGGCAATCGGGATTCTTGATCAATTTCTTGCCACATGTAACATCAAAAAGGAGCAACTCCAGTTGATCGCATGTGTGTGCCTTCTCTTGGCCTCCAAGTCCCGTCAATGCAACCACTTTTCGCTGGAGCTCCTCTCCTGGTACACGGACAACAGTGTGTCACCTCAATCTCTGCGGGTAAGCGATTGATATATTATTGCATCAGCGTAATATGATAATAATAATAATAATAGCCTCATTTTCTGTAATCATCTGATTTCACTGCTCATTCCTCTTTTGTCAAATATTTTCTCTAAGCTTCTTTCTCTATCCGTCCCGTGACGAATCTCTTTCTCACAGTGTCCTGTGGCGATGACAGTTTCACTCATACATACATACGACGTAGTTTTGTGCTTTGAAAAGCTTTGTCCTCTTCTGCCGTAGCCATAACGTTTTCCATCCTCAGTGCCAATATCGCCTTTTCCGTTCTACCAAAAAAGTGGCATAACCCATTCGTCCGCTCATCATATAACATTATTATTGCATTGTCTTATAATTGACTATCTTCCGTTCCTCCACCTTCTTCGATAGGCTTGAGTAGGAATGGAACGGAAAACAGGTAGCAGGTTCCTCCACATAACAAAATCCTCTACACACCACACACAAGTCAACAAACAGAGAGAGAGAGAGAGAGAGAAGAAAAAAAGTTTTGACGAGACTGGAAGTTGACTTCCTCCTCTTATTTCTTCAAACAACCCTTAAAATTTAACTTCATGCTTGTGTGAGCTTGCTCCATTGTCGTCAGCTTCTCTCCTTTTCGAAAAAAAACGCATTGCATGTTTTTATTTATGCACCTTTTTTACCCATACACCATACATCCCCATCCCCAGGACGGAGTGGAGTGGTGGAGTGCCACTTAAGTGTAGTTTTTGTGACTCAAAATCCAAAATTAAGCATGCAGCCGTCTGTAGTCATTCATCAGTTTCTACAATTACAGATGTTGATAAGGGAGATACAGGTGAGAAAGCTGGTGAGGACGAGTGTGTACGCTTTAAAGTTGGCTTGTGCCCTTGTTTCCAGCCAGAGAGCTTGATACAGTACATGTTTCGTACCAGACCGTTTTTAAGAAAAATATAGGTTATAATAAAAAAGAAGCTTACTTTTTAGAACTAATGGTGGAGAGAGTGGTGTACACAAACAAAAGTCCTAATGAATATGTACTGTCAGAGCGTTTCGAAACGAGGGCAATTGCAGCTCGGCTTTCCTTTTCTCAGAATAAATTCATAAGATTAGTAGAAGAAACCCCAAGCTTTTAGCGCAGATGAGAACAAAAAAAAGTGTTTCATATATACCAGGTTCTATAAATATTTTATAATCTGTAGTAGTTTTTAAGTCTCTGTTTAGCTGAAATGGCATTGGGATGATACGAGAGAAGAAGACTGATTATGCCCATGATTAAAACTTTTTTGGAGAAAAATTCCAAGGAAAATTGTAAACTCAGAGAATGTCATGTCGTTCGTTCGTTCGTTAGGTATTAGGTATTCCCCTGAAAAAAGAACGGACGGATGGCAGTAATAATAATTAAGCAGTCGGTTTTGTTGTGTGTTCGCATAGCAGAACGAACGACGAGCCAAGGGCCATGGCCTCTATTGAACAAACCGATAAAAAAGATAGGTGAGCATTCACATGCCTTGTTTAAAAGCTACCTATTTTACCGTTTGCACTCTACATTAATTCTGCACAGCTGGGTCAAGACCAAAGCTATTTTCAACCCCTTCTCGCTCGAGTAGCACGTAGGTCCAAAGGTTTATCAGCAGCAGACATAATTCGAGATATGGGCACCCAGTGCCCATTGGAACGCAGACGACAGGAAGTTGTAGTAGTAGCACCTATATATCCATCCAGTGAATATATTCACTCTGTGGAAGAATGGCAGGGAAAGAAAGGAACAAGGAAAGAGTTGAACAAAATAATATAAAATGTTTTGTCTAGTGATGTTTGTGGTACACATTCAATAGGGAAGACTGTGGGAGCAAAGGGTTCATCATTGATTATTATGAAGGGCTTAGTGTGTATATATAACATGTCATGCGATGCACATCATTTTTTGAGAGGGCAATGAAGGAAGGAACCTGGTCATTATTACGGATGGTGCATTGACACTTTCATAGTGTACTCCATCATGGGAACCTGAAGAACGGGAAGTTTCATCAAGAGAAGAGACCCCTCTCCCATTCATCCATTTAGATCACACAAAACCATATATTTTTTTTCTCGGAAGATGCCTTCCCCAGCCTGCCAGACCGTACATGGTGTTGTGATAGGGGAAACTCCACCACTTTTGGAACGAGACGAGAGCTAATTATTATAGGAAAAGTGACGAAAATAGTTTTCAGTTGGTAGAGTATGTAATTTAGCATATCCCGTTGGGTTCGTAATTTTAAAGAAGGGGTTCGTGCATGCAAATCAACAACAATGTGTGGGAACAAACAAAACCATGTGGAGAAAGGTAAGAACTGATTTTGCTGCCCTGTCCTGTCTGTCCACTTTTGGTAGTATTCCCATCATCACACGCAATGTTGATCAACTAATTTAATACACACAACAAAAAGGCTGGAATCAAATGGTGTGACTTTCTTAATATAAAAAAAAACGATAGGATTTTCATAAAAAATATTAACCAATATATAAAATATAAAAATAGAAAGAGGTTTCTTTCTTCTTGTTGGTCGCAGTAAAAGATCTTTTCAAGTACCTGACCGGATGTGCTCAAGGGCTACCGTGTACGTATTTCACAATTTACTACAGTCTACTTTTACGTACCCAAACCATCTTACTACCTATGTGCCATTAGGATTATGACATCATCGTCATGCTCATCCTATCTTGATGGGAATTTTTGTACAACTCTGGCTAATTGCTACAAAAGCTTTGGCTCTAAAACACGAGATTTTATCGCCACACCACCTCATTCCTTATTTATGTAACCAAGGAACCACCATTTTACCATAAAGTTCCATAATTAGAATACAATAGTATAAGACGACGTGCAGTTTAGCTGGGAGTAGTAACAAAAAAACCTGGGCGTATTACGTGGTCGCCGTCGTGAGCCTTCAGAGAGATGAGAAATGTGAGAACATGCATGCTTGCTGGATACCCTATCTATTCCGCACCGTTCCGGGGCGACGAGAGATTGGCTTCAAGTTAGGTATATACCTAGTCCCAATTTCTGTATCTGGAATTTTTTCCATAAAAACTGCTCCAGCAGTCCTTGTTCCATCCATGTTCCACACTTGTTAAAGAGTGTGAAGTGTGAACTGCAGGCTGTAAGTGCATTTTAAAATTTCAGCTAATATATCCATCCACTCGCTCCACTTAAATTCAGAGAAAGGAAAAAGGAAAGATGGAAATAAAGTAGGGGAACAACATATGTTGCACCCGCAAGTTCAGAGAAGACAGGAAGTTGGACCATGTATGAATATTCATCTAAGCAAAAAACCAAAGATCCTTGAATTTGGCCGATGACTTGGCCCTTCCGGTGTTCTTCTCACTCCCTTAGTCTCAGAAAGAGTCCAATCTCGACTCATCATCATCAACTGCGAGGACCTATTTCTCCTTTCATACAATTAACATGCGAACGCTTGATTTTTTTTGTTGACTCTTGATTTTCTCATCATGCAATTCAACAATCCATAAAAAACACGGGATGCTCATGTGAGTGAAATGGTAACAGTATGCGCAAACATTGTGTTTTTTTTTGTGAATGGATGGATGAATGAATGACGAAGAAGGATTAAGCGGATGGATGGGGCGAATGAAGGAAACGGTCCTTGAAAGTTGGGAGGGTTTCGCTATTCTGGAGCAGTTTTTTTATCACGTATCTCCTCTCTCGCTCTCTCTCTCTCTCTCCCATTCGCTTTTCTTGGTTTGGTTGATTAGGGGCTCGAAGGAAAAGGAGACTTGTTTATATAAAAAAACAAAGTGGTAGAAGAGGTACAAGTAGTGAGGATTTTGCATGCAACATGGAAGAATAACCTTTGTTAAATGTGTAATATAAGAATAATATCTGGTATATATCCTCCACTTCATTTACATCATGATGTATGTATGTATGATTCACCAGCTGAACTAGTACTAGACCCATTGTGACCAGCCGACCTTAACCAGAATATCCGTTTCTCTTCTTGAATAATCCAAAACGACTGTGGCCCGTTTCCTTCTGTATTCCATCCAGGGCCTCTTGATTCCAACTTTTTAAACCTACTTTTAACAGTCATCCGGTTGACTGTTCCATCCATCCTTTCATTATCAACTTTCTCGATGTTAATCGTTATATCCTGCTCGTCCATGTATGAAATTATAAAGTATTGCATTGCAAACACTTGGCTAGTCTCTACCTTCTTGAACTTGCTTATTGCCTTACCACCACCACCACCCTATTAAAACACAAACTCTGTCTCTAATACTCACTATATATCGCTATACCTGCTGCTTCGTTAACTGTGACCAAGATAATATGCACCTTGGAGAGGAGAGGTGCGTGCTGGATGGGTCATCATGACAGTTTGTTTTAATTTCCTTTTTGATTTTTTTTGCAGACGTGGGAACTTGTCATCCTTTCGCAGCTGAACTGGGATGTCAATATTATCACCGCCCATGACTTTATCGACTTTATTCTGGCTCGAAGTCCTAATCAAGGTTACAGCCCGGGTAACAAGTACAGTCAGCTTGTTCGACGACATGCGGTTACCTTCGTTGCCTTATGCTCCACTGGTAAGTTCCATCTTCCGTGATGATACGAATCAGGCACGTAATAATAAAGCACGATTTGAGAGACTGGGAGACTTATTGTGTTTGTTATTTTTTCCCCTAAATTTTAGAACCTCGTTTCGTTGGTTGGAAGCCTTCTCTAATTGCAGCTTCCGCAATTTACACTGCAATGAAGGGAATGCGTCGGGAGGATCCCAAGCTTGCAGCCGTCTTGGCTGAGATGGCCTCCGTGAGTGTGGACCAGCTCATGTCAATTTCATCCTCAATTGACCAAGTGATCTCTGCAGAGGTTGGCGTGGTCGAACAGCAAACTGCAGATTCACCTCTTGTTAAAAATGTTGGAATAAGTGCAACCGTGGCCAAAAAGTCGTGTGGATATCAAGCGGCGACTGCATCTGCTACCATTGACTCTCAAGATATCCTCGTTTGACAGTACATATAATGATGAGCCAACATTTAAAAAAACATAATTAAGTAGTAGTACTGGTGCAGAGCGACTGTGAGGGAGAGGAGCGTCATCATCGAAAGGATATTTTATGTACGATGTTTGTATAAAATTGCAATATTTAGAACCAAAAGTTGGTTCTTGTATTTATAATAATTTAATGCTTAGTGTAGTGTAATGGCTATAGTTTTAAGCAAATTCGCTAATGCCAGAGCTAAAACAATGTGCATTATTATATTCACACGTGACATTCATGCACTTCATTGAAAATACGTAAAACAAACTTGTTGTGAACTTAGCACTCACATATACGTCCAAAATATTATGCTTGCCACTCCATCTCCATACTCTCATTCAGTAATGTGATGCTAGTCATAAGTCAGATTCTCGCTTGGAGCATGAGTCTAAAAAATGCAAAAACAAAAAAGGCAGTTTTTGATGGCATTAATTTCATCCCGGTTTTTGAACAAATGTGCAGATAGGAAAATTAGAGTTGAGAAATTATTAGTTAGGTGACTCCTGTACATTAGTGTTAATATTTTGTAAAAAAAAAGTATGCTAAAAATGTATGACTCATGTTCAAACCCAAGTAGTGAAAGATATATGTGTAGAGTGTATAGAGATCTCTGTTTTTTATGCTTACAAATCTATACTTACGATCTCAACGATATTATTATTATTATTATTATTTTGTAGTAAAACTATAAGCATACGTAGGTTCACATGCGGTAGCCTTGCGACTTGCCTGATGACTTTGCTCACATGTTTTAATCAGTTGTTGACATAAATAAGTAGGATCGAGAAAGTGCATAGTATAAAATTTACGGAACATTATGCTTACTATATACTGTCAACTGTCGTATCAAGTGTAGAGGATGTAAAGGATGTGTCTGTAATTGTTGTATTATTATTATTGTTATTGAAGCCGTTAATGTTGTAAACTTATTTAAAGGTATAGTTGTTATACGAGTATGTACCGTGCCTGAATATTTTCATTTTTCATTGGTCACATAAAATTTTAAACGTTATATGTTGACTCGATCTCCTTTAAATCGATTTGCGCATCAGGCCAATTCTCAACTGGAAAAGTTTTCAGATCTCATTATACAAATGTTTTAACGATCTCCACTAATTCTTTAAATGTTCTATGATAATATAAGAACTATACTACTTAAAACCTATATCTAGGGATATATTTATACTGGAAATCTTGGAGTAATTTGAATTTTTGATTGTTCCCAAAGAATACACTCGAATTGGATTGAAGTTGTTTTTTTTGTAAATTTTGTAAGTCAGTTTTGGAAAATAAGTATATACTTCATTGTATACAAATATGAAAACATGTAAATTGGATGTATAACAATAGTGGGCTTACAACGCGATGAATGTATGATTCATTCTCCAAAGATTATTACAAAACGATCTAGTCTTCATGTTGGTTGAACAAGCAGGCAATTTTGCCATTATTTGTTGAACACGTATTTTTGCTAAATGATGTAAAAAAATAAACTTTTTACTACAAAATTTTTACTTTTTATTCACACACTTCGCATGCATATAATTATTCCTTAAACAAGGGCCACTTGAACATGCGCACTATATTTGGGTTTACGCCGCGCCCATACATTTCACCAACGCGAATACATGTATCAAGTGATAAATCTGTAACTGTAGTGTATCACATATTTATAGAACTTTATTTGTCCCCTCAGTCTTGACAAATTCTAGGAACTACGGAATCTCATTACATCACATTACATTATTGTGTTGATTAACAAGAGTATACAACCAAAAACATTCTTCAATGAAAATGCGTATTGCAGCTGCATTATAACTAATATTATTACGTATCAAAAATATTTGACCAATAAATAAAACTCAATGGGCCAGTTTAGTTAAGGACTTTGTTAAAATTGAGCTCTGAAAATAAACCTACCAATTACAAACAGACATATCCCAGAAAACCGGTTCTTTGCTATATTTCTACTCGGTTTTTTGTGGTTTTTAAATTTTAGTTACTAATCACAACTTTAACTTCATTATTCATTATTACGGGATTGCTTGTAATAAATCTACTTCGATGGTAAGCCCACAGGATAATTACCTAACAAAGAAACTTGTTCAAAGTTTACAAAATTTAACTAGACCTAACAAAACAAAATTTATTACTTTTCTAAGTTTCAAGCATACAGTGAATACAATTTGATATTTACTACTAAATACTGACCAGAACCAGTCCAATATGAAAGTTATAGTGAGGCAAATCCTTCTAATTATCAAATCACACTTTTAGACAATTTCTTGACATGGAGTTGACCCCCTTCTCCCCTTGAATAAATATGTTCAAGTCTCTCGAAAGAGGAAGTTGGACGTCTTTGGAGTCCGCCGCCAAAATAAAACTTCCGTAGCCGAGGGAGCACCTCCCAGATGTTAGATGTTAGCATGTTAATGTGGGTTCCATTAAATGGAACCTTAATATGTCCTTCCCTCCTCGTTTCATACATCCTTTCAGTCCATCCCTCCAAGTGGAGCTCTTCCAACTTGCAAAGATTCGCGAGAAAGTCTATACAGGTAACGCAACTCCCCCCTCCTGTCATCCTCAAATACCTTAGCAGTGGAAGGGCAAGCGGTTCCGTGTCACGGTTCCGAAATGGCATGTTCAGAGTAAGGGTGTGCAACGTTTCTCCAAAGTGTTCCACTGCCCGAAACACCAATTGCATATCTATATCATTTTCAAAACGGGACGAGTGCATGGTTAGCTGGTTCAACTGCCAGCTGGCATTCAGGAGCCTAGATATCCCTTCTCTTGGATCCGATCTTCCGAACAGCTTCACTAATTTCAAGTTTGGAAAAGTTATTAGCTCAGTCGGGACACATTCCAAGGTGGCCTCAGTGAGGGAGTCGGGATTGCAGCAGTTGCGAATCAAGCTATCTTGAAATTCTTGCTGATCCGTCCAAGTCATTGCATGATTTGTTGTGATAAGTAATATTGCTTTTAATTTGGAAAGCAATGGCAACTCCGACTCGGCTGATAGCCGCTGGACAACCAAACTCCTAAATTCCACACCCCCGCAATCAATCTTAAGACATTCTAGAGCTGGGACGAGTTGGAGAAGCTGTCCCACTCGACTTAAAATGCTGAAATCTTGTCCAAAATCGAAAATCTCCAATTGTTTTAGATACGCGCCGAACTTCTGCAGGAGACGTATGTTCCACGGGAACGGGACTTGGTCGTTACGAAGATGAATTGTACTTCCAATGAAAGGGTTACTCCCATGGTTCTCAAACCTTTTCAGGAACGACTCTATTTTCCTCGGAGAGAAGTCATAATGTAGCTTAGCAATCTTCATATCGATCGGATTGCTCAGCTTCAGTTCCCCCTGAACATGTAAATCCACCCCGTGCCTCCATTTGTGGGAGACGTGCCGAAGGGGAAGCAGCTGCTTCAAGTCCTTGTCATCTTCCAACAGATAGTTGGTCAACTGGGGCAGCACCTGCTCATTTTGGATTTAAGGAATTAAGAACATAACATGTAGTATAGGTGATAGGTATTTGTGTTATGAAAGCTTTCTTGGAGCTCAACCTACTTCACTTCGTAGGTTACAAAACTAAACATGGCACATATAATAATAACTAATCTGACTGGATTACCTGCGGAAACAGGGCCGTCACTCGTTCCGTTCCAAACACGTTCCAGAAGGAGGGAGATGTATTGTACAAGTTGTGCCAGTCTGCAGCATCCTTCACCCAATGAAAGACTTCTGTCCACATCTACGACCCATCCCCAAAAATAAGAGCCGTCTTGTTAAGAGCTCACCACATAATTTAGCCAATATATATATTCGTTGAAATTTTAAAAGCACAGGAAAAATAATAATGTTTACCTCAAGAGGGAGAATATCCAAGGGATCCATTATGCTTGTCTGAGTTGAACTGATTGACACCAAATACTAGAGATTTCAATTCAAGAGACGAGAGGTTGTCAGTTGTGTTGGAGGTGACGATGATGTTATGTTTCTGCTCCCACCGCTTCGGTTTTCGTCTTGTGAATAAGTAGTTGTGATGATGTGATATGTGATCTCACTCACAATCAGAGCACGGACGCAGACTGGTTGGTTGTGAGACTTTGCAATTTTGCAGTTAATTTAGAGAGAGTTTTATGAGCCAAGGGCTGAGATACTCAAAACGAAGACCTAGCGTGCGTCTCTTCCCAGCTGTTAAATTTGAAGTTACCAGAGCTCACTATCAGTTGCGATGCGAGGATCGGTATTCGCAATCAAATATTATGTCCTTTCTGTGATCAGATAATAACTTGCTATCGACGGACGGACCCTATCGAGCAGCACATTTGAGAATATGGACGATCAAAATAAAATGAGCCTGAGCTGCGTTCACCGTTGACCCTATTGTTAGCTAATAAAACCACACACTACCTACGGATTCGCTAGGCTAGTGCAAATTCGGAAGCATAAATAAATAATTTTTAATATTGTTGAATTATTTGAATTTTAAAGCGTAATGAACTGTTGTTGAATGAAACATTAACATTTCACTAATTTAATAATTAATCACCTTTGACTGTCAATGCAAAAGAATCCAACATAAATCACAAAGCAAGAACAGCAACAACAATCATAGAAAATTGTAATAATAATAATATGTAAAGAAAATACACAAGTTTCCGCTCAACAATAAATCCACATCGCAAGTTGCAAAAAAAACTCTGAGTCAGCACGGCTTAATAACTTTTCCAAATCCAAATCCTTATGTATCGTTTCGTTATGCATGCACATCTATAAGGAAGGAAGGATCCTTTATGTATCTCATCATCTTTAGTCATCTTTAGTTCAGCCAGACCAGACGCATGACTTTCGGCGGCTGGCAGAAGATGTGATTGCGCTGATATGTGAATGTTGTATATCATACTATAGGCAATGCAATAATGTTGCTGAACTTGGCCGGCAAAGGCAATTCGAGTTGTGCATTACATACATACTATAATGCGATAAGTCAGTCACACAACCTGGTTTTATATATGCAATTTTGGACATTTACTTTATACCTTCAAGCCGAGCTGCGCTCATGTCAGACTTGGAAATGATGTTGCATGAAGGACATAAACATGTTGCCACAAAAGTTTTAACCATCTCCACTAATTCTTTAAATGTTCTATGATAGTATAAGAACCTTATTACTTGAAACCTATATATATAGGGATATATGTCGACTGGAAGTCTTGGAGTATGTAATTTGAATTTTTGATTGTTCCCAAAGAATATTCAAATTAGATTGAATTTTTTTTGTAAATTTTGTAACTCAGTTTTGGAAAATAATATTAATATCATTTACTCGACAATGTTCACGTTACCCCAAATGTAAAGTATATATATTTCAGTGTATACAAACATGAAATCATGTAAATTGGATGTATAACAATAGTGGGCTTACAAGCAACGCGATGTTGGTTGAACAAGCAGGCAATTTTGCCATTATTTGTTGATCACAATTTTTCCCAAATGATGTAAGAAATAAACTTTTTACTACAAACTTACTTGTCCGAGTTTTAGTCACACACTTATTCGCATGGATATTATTACTTAAACAGGGGCCACTTGAACAAGAACACCATATTTGGGTTTACGCTATGCTTATCTCATGGCCATGGCTCATATCGTACTGCTCATACATTTCACCTCATGTACACGTACATGTATCAAGTGATAAATCTGTAATGTATCACAAATTATAGACCTTTATTTGTCCCCTCAGTCTCGACAAATTCTAGGAACTACGGATTCTCATCACATTTTAATTTGTAAAGTCTATCACGAAGGGAAAAGATGACAGCGTAAATGATGTTTAATGAAAACCATCACGTCACCCATTCACTCATGCACTTTTTCACATATAATTACATTATTGTATTGATTAACAAGAGGATACAACCTAATAACATTCTTCAATAAAAACGCGTATCAATATTGCAGCATAACTGAATAACTAATATTATTACATAACAAAAACTCATTTCTCAAACTCAAACAAAAGTTAAGGTCCGTTAAGGACTTTCTTAGAATTGAGCTCTGAAAATAAACCTACCAAGAACAAACAGAAATATCCAAAGAAAACTGGTTCTTTGCTATATTTCTACTCGGTTCTTTGTGGTTTTTAAATTTTAGTTACTTATCACATCATAACTTCATTATTCATTATTGCGGGATTGCTTTTAGTAAATTTGTCTACTTCGATGGTAAATCCACAAGATAATTACCTAACAAGGAAACATTTTCAAAGTTTGCAAAATTTAGCTAGATAGCAAAACAAAATTGATTACTTGTTACATCCACTGAAAATAATTTGATATCTGCCACTAAATACTGACCAAAACCAGTCCAATACAAAAGTTTTGCATATTTAAAGCGTGCCGACATAAATCAGAATCAGTGTCAGTAAATCCTACATTATAATTTTATTTTGATCTTTGGAACAAACTTCAAATCAGCCTCGTGAAATCATTCTGCAATCTCCGAATTCCTTGTATATACTTCCGCGAAGGGAAGAGTTGACAAGATAAGCTCCTCAACTTCATAATTCATCTGTTACCAAAAATTGCACCATTTCATCTTTCCATTAAATTAATATTACAATACCAGTATTCAATGTAATACTCGTATAATATACAAGTTTATCTAACCTTATCCACGTCAATGACAAGTCGTTCCAGCAAAGGAAGTTTGAGGAATCCATGAAGTACCGAATGTGGTGAAAAGTCGTCGCTCAATGTAGTCGAACTTCCAGAAAGCTGACTGATTTCAAACCCTTTTAGACCTGATAAAATCAATTATAAATCTGCAGTATTTCCATTCTAATTACTATAATTTCAAAAACCAAAAAATGCGTACTTTGTAAGCTTGTTATATTTGGCTGGGCAAAGTTGACGTCTTCCCCATCCCCAACTAATCCAACAAGCCATTGATCCGATGGCGAATTCCGGGCATTAGCCGTAGTAAAAACAGTTAAGTTCTCCAGGTTTGGCCATGACTGGCACACTTGCCCGAAGGTCATGGACCGAAATACCAGATCCAAATGGCTGAGATTCGGCATCAGTTTCTTCAATCGGATGATATCCTCAGTAGTCCAATCAGCACAATATTGGCAACCGAATGTGACGATAGATGGAAATGATGATGTAGATCCACCCTCCTCCGTCAGGTTTGTTGATGAAAAGAATGTTTGTAGAATAGGGTTTCCGTAGTCGAAGAAACCAGACAAGTAGAGTTCTCGAAGATTGGGAAGATCTTTTAAAAACTGCAGATTTCTAATGGGATGACCAACCATAGTCAGTATTCGGAGTTGGCTCATCCCAGAAAACCGTAATCCTTTCATCGGGGCAAGTACATAAAAGGCAAGTTTCTTAAGGGTATTTGCATAAAGAGACAGGACGTCATTTATTACTTCCTCCGACTGTCCCATCCC
>JAANSN010003769.1:0-17269 GCA_036850665.1 Dicranocentrus wangi | reverse complement strand
TAACTTGCTAAGCAAAGCTTGAACGCAAGTTAATAATGCTACATGGTTTGTGTGTGCGAAAGAACGAACGCGAACGGGGAGCATTTGTGGTTTGCAAATAGATTATGAATATTTACAAGCAAAATTCATCAAGCAGTGCAGCGCTTACAAACAAGCTTCGCTTCATACTCACGATGACATTTGCCTCTGTCTGTCTGCTTTCATGAGTGATAGCGATACAGTTGTTCGTACTTCTCCGTCGTGCACATTTTCTTCCTGAGAAATTGAAACTCGATACCCGTCTGTCGTCATATTTTCCGGCTCCAGACTTGATGATGATTAAACTGTCTTTGCAACTTGAGCCCTCCGTCCGTCCTGATAAATCAAATCTGCAAACTGCCTACTTCCTCCTTATCCGATTGTTTTCAGAGTCTCGTTGTTTCGCAATAGTCCATGCAGCTTTTCCATAACTTGTACTTCACAATCTAAATATAATAATATATATTATTATTAAATCATATAGATAGTATTTTACGAATACATAAAGATAGATAGCGCAATTTGTAATGTGATGATATTATTATATAACTTCGTGGGAATCAATAAGGACTTTGCTCTCACGGGATAGATGTATAGAGGTAGAGAGGACTAGACCAGAGAACTCGTGAACTCTGGAGTACACACAAACTTAAAAAATGCCATACTAATATTATTGAAATACAACAAAAGTTTAAAAAAAATGTGATGTGCTCACATGCAAATAGTAAAAAATGAAATTCAACTCTTTCTCAATAATGCTTTTTCAACTCTATATCCAATAATTTGCTAAAATCAAAATATTTTGCACACTTGGCTTGATCAAGATTAATCTATCGTTTCTATAAAATGCTTTCTCCTTTCCCTCATGTACGCGGTATGGCGGTTCCTCCAAGTAATTATTATGTTGTCTGCTTGCTGACCTGAAAAATAAACGGATCTCATGGAGAATGGAAAAGGTATACGCTATAATGAATTAGGAAGGAGACACTATACACACTTTCGATTTAAATGTCAACTTGGGTGACAACAGCAGTCAGTGAGGTTGTTTTAATACAAAATGTTGCATTGAATTTTATGCCATTCGCAGATCAATGATGATGTGGGATTCTTTAAGATAATATCTGACCTGACGTTAGATAATATGCTTATTATTGGTTCATTGATACCTAGATAAGGTTGAAGGTAGGTACGATTTTCTGTAATACGCATAATCTTACATCAATCCAGTCTTTAAGTAGGTAGGGATTAGTTAGGCAAACTTTAAAGATTAGCCTTGTAAACCTAAAATATACCTATTCTCATGAATGTCAGTAGTATTCAGTATAATAATATCCCGTCTGTTTTGTTATACCCAAAAAGACGCATTATTTTTCGTATTTACTAAACTCGCCTCTACACGTACAATTTGCAGTTGCCTTAGCGGAGCTGCACAGGTATGGGTATGTAGTTGGCAATCGAATTACGATAGTTTAGTAATTCGGAGAATAATGACAATGGTTTTTGGTTTCATAGCCTTCATTCTCTCAATCCCCCACCCTCATCCATTTTTTTGCTGCAAGCGACTAAGCGAGTGAGTAAGGAAGGATCACCTTTATAGACTTACTTGATCACATCTCATAATATCACATACGTACGATATATATGACACGAAACAACTCTACGCCATCCATCCAGCCAGCTACCCACCTTACAATATGCATACCAAGCATCATCGTATTGCATTTACATACTTTACAATAGAGTCTACCCGACCGAACTGATACCGATATTTAAAGTAGAGTTTTATTATACTTTAGAAACAAAAACAATCATATCAATCTTATTGACTTGGCTAATAACGTGCGTGCGGTGCAATGCAAAGAAAAAAATGACAGTATGGCTACAGGCTACATACCGGCTATTTGGATATGGATAATATCTTCAAACTTTCTTTAGTGGCTCATTTCATGATGATGACATTGATGACGATGGGATGACTTAAATATTCTGCAAAGTTTATTTTTTAGCTCATGTATGTATGTATTTTATGCATGTTACACTCGGGAATTCGGGATGCTTGAAAATCAGGGTCCATTATTTTGATTGCCAACCATGTATATTTTTTATATAAACAGAACGTTTGCCGTTAGTCATGAAAAGGGGTTATTGAGATGAGACAAATCAAAGGCAAAGAAAAATTATTATTTATGCCAGGACCTTGTCAGATTTACGAGAGGAACTGACTTTATGCATGCAATTATATGATTTTCTTTTCTGCGCTGTCCACGCCACGCACATCACTCATAATAATGTCCTCTGCAAATCTGAAGCAGGAGTTATTGTAGCATTCGTTAGTACATTTGTGTACATTTATGCACCTCGGCACCTCGTTTCGCGGACGTCCTTAGTTATCAATCAGATGCACGACCACGTGCACGTGACATTAAATTGGTTTCCAATTTGGGTGTAAACTTGTAAATTCTAAATGACACCTGTAGTTAAAAGTTTTGGGATCTGAAGAGATATTTTTCTATTCTACACTCTGACGGGGAGTTTCGTTCTGTGTGGGTGTTGGGAAGTCAGTTGTATGTATGATGTAACCGATAAGTGCGTAGTAGCTATATTGTCATTCCTTCAACATCCTACCTCAAATCCTTGTTTGAGTGAATGTTCTACGCGACTTTTGATTTTCAAGTGCAGATCTCAAGTCAGAGTGGTTGTTTCCAATATTGTAACGATGTCAAAACTTGCTAACACATTACAACTAGACCTATTAAACTTACATAACGTCTCCTAGATTGAAGTATTGTATCGGAAAGAGTTATTGAGACTTACCAGAGACAATAATATTCTTAATCATCAACACGAATTTCTAATTGTCACTTTTCATAGAGAAATAAGAAGATAAACTTTTATTTTAGTCGAAAATATAAAGACAAAAAATGATAGTTGATAGTCACAATAAACTGTCAGCTTTGCAGTTAAATAATATCTTAAATTAAACAACCAAAGCTTGAGATTGCTTTACTTGATAACATAGAGGAATCAAACCAATAATCACCAATGAAATAAATAATAAGTTGGGATTTAAAATGGATAAATAATACCACTGCCTAAAAAAGCTCTCATCTCATTTTAGAGAGTTAATTAACGAAGAAATCTCGTTGTAAACTGAACTCATAATAACAAAATGTTCCTTTAGGTTAGGGATTCATAAAGATACGTAGATGACATGATACGTGGATATATTTTAATGGAACACGGCAAACTCTCAATTGCAATACTTTTGGTATATCATTCATTCGTACTTATACTAGTAGTGCCAGGTATATATGGTACTTATATTTTACATACAATCAGATATTTATAGTTATTTTAGGATACCCTTTTCCTTTAACGATAAGAAATTAACTTAACCAATTTTAAAGATTACATATTTCTGATAGATTTGAGTGTAAAATCAACGAATATTAAAAACTATAAATATTTGTTGTTTCTTAATTTCACAATAATTAATTATATAACTTTTGACTAATTCTAAGTTATGTTCCAAGGAATCCCGTTTCCGTATCGTTGACTGACTGGTTGCACAACATTCATTATACACAGCTTGAACAGAAATATTTTCGCCGATTTTGAACATGAAAATTTGTTTTCTGTACAAATATTATATTTAACAATTTTAATAAAAGTTTGTAAATCTCTACCAAACAATGTACATAATAGTATATATGTATTTGCATTTTAATAGAGAAAAGATTTACAGTATTTTTTAAATAGACATGCCTACCAAGTTAAAACCGATCTTGTAATTGTTAGTCGGTATTACATTGTCCTTGATATGGGAAAATTTAAAACTTAAATACTATTAAATATTATTTTTTTTATCAGGAAACAGTTTTTGTACGATCAAAGTCAGTGATTTTCGTCCAAATATGCGCATATTGGATAAGCACTCAGCCAAGGTCGTCGATGGTCAAAATGATATTCCTTCTTATTAGTGTGAAAATGTTGTAGAAAATTGTTTTTCTTCTTGTGAAATCTTGTACGTAACTTTCGAGACAACCAAGGGACTTCTTCTTCAAGATTCGCTTTAAAAGTAGTATTTTTCGCTGTCGGTATTTGAAAATAGAGGATCCGGTGCTTCAAAAACACATACAGTTGCTTTAATGTACTGCATATGACGGCGACGGGCGACGTGTAAAAGAACGTAGGTCGGCGACTGTTTGTTCCGTGTAGCGTCCTTCCGAATGTTTAAAATCAACTCATCTTGCGTGGCAAGCTATATTTTCTGTTGAGCCAGCGTTCTGACGAAAAATAAAAACTTTTAAATTGGGATTGTGTTGTGTTGGTTGTCAGGTTGTTAATCCATGCTACAGGTCTACGCGTGGTTTCTTTGCACTGCTGTTACTATTGCTGTTGCTATTTAATGTATTATTTGATCCTAGCGAGCTGGACTCTCCACTTTGAGAATCATCATTATTTGCGAATGCTCCAACACTAACATACTCCACAGGTCCTTGAGAGTCGCTTGCTACGGAGAAACCTATAAATAAAAGGTTAGCCAGGTCAACAACGATACATACAAATTATATGTACACTACCAATTATTATAAAAAAAAATGTGTATGTACCGATTATGATTATTATGATTAATATAGGCAGTATAGCTTACTTGTATTAGAATCTTCCCCCATAACAATACTTGCAGGTGGATTCTCTGAATCCAAGGGCCTCTTGGGAGTCACATTTCCACTAGTCCCGTTTCCAATAGGCTGTTCAGTCTTCTTCTTTTTCTGCTTAAAAATAAATCAACAGTTCATTTTAATTCGGTTCAAGTCGACAGGAGGGATTTCATATATGTAAATATGATGAATGATAATAATTGGTACAATAAAAGTATATCCTGTTTACATTGAATACCTCTGTGTTGGTTACAACAGGGACCCACTTGTAAATTCTCATCGTTGTGTCCCCCAGCGTAACCCATTTCTTTTCCCTACAAATCATGACAAACAAAACACAAAGGATGAAACCTGCTGCCGGCCTGCTAATGAATCATTATATAGATGATGACAGTAGGTAGACAAGTCGGGATCGGGATAATTAACGTTTTTGATTGAGACTATTATGTTATGTTCCAGGCTACACCTATTCGTATACTTACCAGTGCCGCACTCTGTCAACCACCTGCATGACCCGCTTAATGTCATCTTTAGCTCTACTTCTAGTTTCTGCTCTTACAGATCTTGACATTGTGAGGTTAAAAAAATCCTACGCTTCACCAACCCAACTTTTTAAAAATAATTTTACTATTACGATAATTTAAAAAAGATGTTATGTAATCGGCTTGATTTATTAAATAGTCTGGCCAATAACTGGCGTGGTTTAATATCAAACTAAAAAAATCTCGCTGTCGCTCGCACTCTCACTAAAACTGGCAACTCTCCACTCACTCCTCACTCCTATTTTGGTCATAAAAATATTTTAACAATAAAGAGCACTGGTCGGCAAAGTGACGACACTGGGAAACTTCATGGGACGCCAGGTCACACATGCGGTGGTTTTGGTGGTGGTGGCAAACAATGGTGACGATGTGACATGCACCCTCAACTGGAACTGGATGGAACTCCTCCGACACTTTTTTTTGACTTTCAAAACTTTCTGTATTATTATTATATCCTTCAGAACCCAGCCAGGCTATATACACTATAGCCTCCACCCACACAACACCGCCAGCCAGCCACCTCTTCCCCAGTTGCTCGCGTGCCAACAAATTAGTACAAAAAGTTGGTTAAAATCTCATCAATTAAAAAAAACTTAGAAATTGGCAAACATTATTGAATAAAGGGGTAATTAGTACGAAGAACTATTATTATGTTTACATAAAATGACTTTTTTGTCTCCTTCCTCCTACTTCACTTCTGGGATTCTAAAAAGGTTTTTTTTGTGAGAATCTGCTTTTAGGAGGGTATGTTTCATGTTGTGTTGTGGCTTATTTTCTCCCATCGATTCGTATACATACATACATACATGCATGCATAATACATAAGTAATGCATACATATGCCGAAGTGAAGAAGGTAGGTTTATGATATGATAAGGTAGGAAGATTCTTAATACGGTGGAATATAGAAAAAAGCATTACTTACTTACTTACTGCATATATGGTGAAAGAAATATATAAATGTACTCCATCCATCCTAACAACAAGCAACAAGAGCAAAAGTAGCATACAAGCATTTTTTTAAGCATTATTCTATTCTCCCTCTTCCATTGCGAGCATGTACATAATAGTTTCTCCAAAATGGTCATATTCTCATATTCATTTCATATCATTATGTTAATGTCATTTCATTTCATCATTATACCACCACGCCACTACTACCACGCAATTACTTGCCACCTACTTGTATTTGGCTATGTATTTTTCATAATATTAATATTACACATTTTATTAACACATCTTCTCATATCATATCTCACCACAATTAGTCAAATAGAAGCAAAGATTGATAAAGTAAGATAGCCAAAGTTCGAAGAAAGAAGCATGATGCGGTACGTCTTTTATGTTGAACTAGAAAATTGGGCCTAAAAAAATTGCGCAAAAAAAATAGAAAAACCTATGATATTTATGTAGTAAGTAGTAATATATGAGCCGGGGCCGGGGGTACAATACAATAATAGTAACTAGTCAGGTTAAAACATGATGGAAATTAGGTAGCTCAACGTTTTTATTAATATCGCGTTTTGTTGTATGGCGTCTATATGGGCGTCTTGAATGAGTTGAATGACCATATCGGGGTTCACTCTCATCGTCAGTCCACTGTCGATTAATGCTATCAAAAATGCCGTTTAAAAAGCCTGCGACACATTGATTTCCCCGTGACAGTGGCTAATTTTAATATTTGGCCATATTTTGCAAATTAAATTGTGCATGCAGGCGAGAGGCTGCTCAAGGGATTGGAAATTACAATATGCTGACATGCTATGCTGATAACTGATATTAGATAACATCAATGCAGAGGAATTCCGTATAGTCAGAATTTTTCTGGGTCAAAAAGCTGGAAGCACGTGAACAAAATGAAAGAGTTGTCGTTGTTGTCAATTACAATGGCAAAGAAAAGGGTGGATCATCGTGATGATTTTCATGACATGACATCAGATGAATTAACTGGAGGACAAATGCACAAAACACATATTATTATTATTATTATTTTATAGGATTTTGTTGATTTATTTTTCGTTTTCATGTGTCAATTACTTTTGTTAAAATTTGTATTGTTAGTTTTGATTTAGCGGATGATGAGCGACATGCGAAACACTGAATATGTACATGCGCATATTAATCAATGTTGAACATGACGTTCTGAATCAACATTCTTAATCAAATCCTTTTTTATTGCAGGTTGACACGTCTGCAATTTGCATTAATTAAACTATTTTAAACAGTCACCTTGATACCTGTTGTTTACTCAAGTGTGTGTACTCTTCTACATTTTCGTTGTTGTTTCAAACAAGAAAATTGACATTTGACATTTGTCTGAAATGTATTTACTGTTTACTGGAAATTGTTATTAAATGCACTATGATATGAAATCATAAAAATGGTCTTCCAATTTTCAGTCGTCACTTAATTTTTTTTTTTCATTTTTCGACTTTGACCAATAAGTCGAATCAAACTAAATCGACCTGGAACATACTGTGACTGCCGAATTTTTTCTTCTTGCCGGTGGAAATTACACAAGCGAAGAAGATTTGGAATTAGAACCTGAAATTATTATTATTTTAGCTTATTATTTCTACGTGAAAAAGACCGTGGTTGCTCAGAATAATGTAACAAAGTTGTACATGTGTGTGTGTGTGTGTGCCTAGCTTAATTAACACTGTTGCGAAATTGATTCATGAGCATGAAGAGTAACAACGCAACTTTGAAACTAATACAATATACAAACAAACAAAAGATTATAAGAACAACACAAATTGTACACATACTTAAATTAAAAGTAAAAGCCTTGGTTTAACAAGTAATTTGCTTCACTTTCAGACTAAATTCTAAGGCGACTCATATAACAATTATTATCATTATTATTATGTATTATTATTATTATGCTGGAGTAGACTGTTGAACACAACAACAAAAGAAAGTGTCGCTCCTAATAAAAATTAATTGAAATATCATAATTATATCACTCAAACGTGTTAACACATAAGTATTTGGATTTTTATTTAACAATAATAATAATTAATCGACATAACAAATGTTTATTATTATGTATATTAGTTCAGTGAAAGTCTCACCTTGCTTGCATGTTCCATGCAGACTTATGCTCTCAACAAAGCACAATAATTTATAGTGCTATTAACTACTTATGCTTACGACCGAAACACCAAAAGTATTACCAGCACTGATGATTACTTGCAAGAAACAATCGATAATTACCAGGATGATGTGTTAAATAGAAATGCAGAGGAATACAAAATACAAATTATTATTAGCAATAGTGAATGCATACTGGTACAAATTATTACAGTGTTTTAGACACCACTTTCCTGGAAGTTATCAATCAGAAACGTGATATAAATCCCGACAACAACAACAGCCAAGTACAACCACCAAGACTGGTAACAGTGGATCGGTGTTAGTTCGATTCACTTAAAAAGGCCAACGACAACAAGTAATATTGTTCTGCTGCTAAAGACCGGTTAAGAATTACAAAAGAGATTAATTAATTATATCAATACAGCTATCTATGCTAATAGGGCTCCTTATATCCTCATCATGGTTTCATTTTAATTGTTTTTAACACTACTCGTGTTCAGGCAAATTCCATACGACCGTCATATGTGTGTGACCGTACGTACGTACATCATGTATTTTCCCCACCCTTCCTTCCATAAACGCATTCATGAACAACGTAAGTAATTACTTAAATCCATAGTGTCTACGCCTATAATATTATGATGATATTCCTGTACGTACACCATTACCAACCAATCACCGACCTAAAGCCGGTATGTTCTAAAAGTAATTAATTACTTATTAATTAGATAATAATAATAATAAGGGAGCTTATCCTATTGAGAGGCAAATATATCAGCATACTATAGCTTACTTAATGTTTAACTATTATTAAGACAGATAGAGACGATGGTAATCATTAGCTCCAAAAGCTGCATTACACTTTGGACACTTCCGCTGTCTTGTCTCGTAGCGTGTTCGTAAGCAGTCGAAACAGAAAACATGGAAGCATTTAATTAAAACCGCATCTTTCCGTTTAACTTTACACGACGGACAGGTTAGCGTCTCCTTGTACTCCCGAATCTCTTCCATCATCACTTCGTCCGTGTTCCCTGCCATTTCGATCTTGTTGAGTCGCTCAACCTTTCGCCTTAGCATGGCAATCTCTTCCTGGAGGCGCTTTGTCTTGTAGGCTTCTGCTTCCAAAGCGGAAGTCTTCTCAGCGACCGTCTGTTGTGCGTCTTTCATCTGAGAATGATACTTCTCTAAATGCAACTTGAGGTCAGCAGCAGACTGGGCACTCTCGATGGCCTTCCGCTTGTGGAGCTCCATGGCTTGTTGGCGAAGAACTGCTTCCTTCTCCATTGACGCGATGCTATTTAACAGGAGTCGTTCCTTCTCCTCCAGCTTTCGAACCACCTGATTTTGAGCTTCGACTTGTTTTGACAATGTCGACACTTGGTCCTGAAGCTGCTCCCGCTCCTCCCGTGCCAACTTTTGAAGCTGGTTCGACTTGATACGATCAGACATGAGCTTGAAGTTAGCATCGTCCTTTTCTCGCAGTTGCTGAATGAGCCGCGAGTTCTGCTCCTGCATGTCCTCGAAAGCTTGACCAGTGACTTCCATCTCACTAATCAGTGCCTCCTCCTCCTGTTTCTGGGCAGTCACCTGCCTTTGGAGTGCGTGCACTTGTTCTTCTAGGGTTTTTATGCGCTTCATGGCATCCTCGTCCGCCAGCTTTTTCCTCTCCTCCTTTTTGTTCTCCTGCAGCTTTTTCAGCGTCTGCTTCAGCTCATCCAACTCTTGCCTGCTCTTCCGCTCCGACGCCATGAGCTGGACTTTATCACGTTGGTCTTTGCTGGCTCCCTTGTACATGTCTAGCAGGAGCTTCATCTCCCTCTGATCATTCAGCGCCTTCTTCAGCTGAGACCGAAGCTCCTTGATGCACTCGGACTCGGATTTCATTCGAGTAACTTGTGGCCCCTTCAACTGATTCAGGTCCTTCTTGACTTCCTTCTTGATAGGAGATTCACTTACAGTCTTATCACCTTTCGAGTTGGCGGCCGCCTCGTTGGGCGAGTCCTCGTCACTCTTCTTTGCACAGGAAGCTTCCGAGTTTCGCTCCTCTTTCAAAACCAGGCAGGAGGATGTGGGGGAGTCCTCCTCGTCCTTGTAACCATCAATGCTCGTATTACTACCCACCGACTCTTTCTCTAATACAGCAGCCATTTTTACCTCAATTTCGTCTTTTTGACGCTTCAACTTGGCGTTCTCGGTGCACACTTCCTTGTACTTCTTTCGATATCTGTGAGCATCCCCCTTTAACTGCTGGTTATGATTTTGCAATGACGTTATTAAATGTCGCATTTCCCTATTGATGGGCCCCGTCTGCTCATTGGCAGCCAGGTTTTGCTCAAATTCCACCCTCAACATTTCATATTCCTTGCGAACCTGGCCCAACATGTCTTCCAATTGAATCATTTCCGTTCGCAATTTCTTTTGTACAAGAAGTTCTTCGCTCTGAAAAACAAACAAGAGTCATGCATGCATCATTCTTAGAGACAACGGGTTGAAAGCGGATGAATGAGAGAGAGAGTAAGTGAGAATTGCAGCTTGATGATTAAAATTGGAAGAAGCTTTACACCGGAAAATTCGTATACACTCAATTTGTCACGTTTTTTCTGTAAAAGCATACCCATATAGCATGCTATATTTACAAGTTAAAACAAAACTTGTAATATTTAGCAATTTCATATGTTTAGTCAACACTGAACATACCTCCATCTGCTCAATATGCTTCAGGTGATTCGTACGCATCGTGTACAAATGCTGCTTCGTCTCATCAAGTGTCGCTCGCAGCTGCAGATTATCATTATATACAACGGAAAACTTGGACTGCAGACATTTAAATTCAGTCGTTTCAACAATCACACTTTCCGGAAGTTGTCGAATGTCCATGCGAAGCTTCTCCAACTCCTTCAGTGTTTCTCGTTGCGTTAAATGCAAACGTTCCAACTCGGTAAGGCGGTTATTGGCTAGTTCTCTTAATTCCTCATTATCCTTCTGCAGATTTATAACCTCGCGTTCGCTCATTTCCACTTTCCTCTGAGCCAAATCATTCATGTTCTTTTCCCCTCCAGAGCCATACAACTGCTGGAGCCTTCTATATTTTTCCGTTAAATCCTGAACGAGGTTTACTAGCTTGTCATTGCTATTTATTAGTTTGGAAAATTCCCAACTTATGTCTTCCTTTTGATTTTTCAACTCATCACCCTTCGTTTCTGCTGCCGTTAGCTTTTCCTGTAATTCTTTCATCTGAAATGGCAAAAACAAAACCATATCAGTTACTCATCATTCATTACTGGCTGGCTACTATACTATACTGGTCTGGTCGGGTGTGACCTTACAACGACGACCACATCAGTGGAAGAAGAATACTGGCAGACTTACTTTTAACGAAATCGCATGATGTTTCTCGTGAAGCGACGTATTCAGGGCTTGAAGAGCCCGATTTTCGCTTTCCAACTCAATGTTCGCACTTTTAATTGCATCATCCAACGACTGAGAAACACCTTCTGTAATTGATAATACACAACAAATTGCATATATGCAAGATTATAAATAACTTTAAATTACAATGCGATTTGTTTGTATACAATTTGAGCTACTTAAAACACCTACCGCCTAATTCCCCTTTTAGCGTCTTGGTAATTTTTTCATTTCTCTGTTGCAAGCGATCGAAAGCTTGTATGATTTTAGCAACCGCACGAGTGGATACCTACAAAAATTGAGTACATAAAAGAGTGACATTAGAAAGAGAGGCTTGATATATGCATTTTAAATTCAGCATAATTAAAACAGCAGAGTGCATAGTTTAAAAAGTAACGTACATGAACTCTGTTGGTTAGCTTTTCATCAAGTTCATTTTTATCCCACGTTGAGAGTTGGGTAAGAAACGATGTCGTTGCTTCATTTTCATCTGAGAATATTACAATTATAGTTACAAGCCATTGTTGATTGTCAGATTGTCATAATTAAACATTTTTAAGCTACTTTTTATAATACTAACTTTTATTTTCGGATTCATCAGAGGTTTCAGTATCAAATCGCTGTAACAAAACTCTAATATCTTCATTCAACTGGTTCCAGTAGCGATTTATAACATTGAGTACCGCATCATCTTGCGTTTGTCGCTTTTCTAACTGCTCTATTCTCTCTCTCAAATCATTCTCCTGCTTTTGTCTCAACTCAAGTCTCTGGAAAATTAGAGAAAAAACCATGTACATCATCATCAATGTTAAATCTTTAATCTTTCACCCTTTTTTCAAAAAAGTGTTCTCCTGTGTCTCTTCATTTTTTCCCCATTCCTTTCCAGCTATATAGTAGTATTTATATTGTGATTTGTTTCATCAATCAATCAACGGTCATCATCATCATTTTATCATTGTTTTGGGTTGCGTTCAACAATTTCTTTTTACTTGTTTCAACTTTTGGTGCTGGAATCTTAGAACTTGAATGTCCATATCCTCCAAAGTGGACACCGGGCCGATTCTCAGTGGTTCGAAAAGAACCTTCTTCTTCATGGGTGGGCCGTCCGGAGAGGGCTCCTCCGGAGGCCTCTTTACCGCAGACATGTCGTCGTCGGCCGCCTGTAATTAGCAAAATTAATATAGTAATTTGGTCATTAAAAAATCCTCATCATCAGGTAAGTAAATATCTCCCTCTCGATATCACTAATCGACAATTCAACAACCGTAGTAGTCTTCAGCTCTACTCTAACTACTTATTTAAGCTAAAACAAGAATGACTGGTGTCATCATCTGTGTGTTAATTAATTAAAATAATACCTCCCGTCGTCGTCGATGAACCTATTAATCCTCCTCCCCTCCACCTCTACAAAAGGGTTGGGAAAACAAGCCTTTTCCAAAAACAATCTACTCCCACCCCGTCCCCACCAGTCACACACGGCTAACAAATTCCGCTACTCTTCTACATCCTCTCTATCTCACTTTTTACTTTTAGTCGGAGGCAACGGAGGAGACGATGGAGTCATGATCATTATTATTTATTATTATTTTTATTTATTGTGATTATTTCTTTTCTTCTTTGATGAGGTTCAAGAACTTTGAAAATAAAATGAGAAGAAATAGTGGCAACCAAAGAAGCGAAAAACCACTCTTGTCATCATAACATTATACTATTATTGTAATGCTATGCTGCTGCTGCTATTGCTTGCAGAGTGGATATGGATATGAGATGGATATGAATAATGATACGAAATTATATTATAGTAGAATAGAGTAGTAGACAGACAGATAGAGATAGATGGGTAGAAAGGAGGACAGAATAGAATAGAATGGAATGGCATGAGCTGGACTAGGATTTCGAATGATCATCCGAGAGAGAAGAAGAGAGGAGATGATTACAACAAGATATTATGGGATAGATAGAACGGAACGGGATAATACGGGATATGTGTATGCATGCACCACACGACCACCTAGACACGATAACCTAGGATCTACGTGCATGCATACTACTACATAACATACGTTAAATGTAAGAGGAGAAGGAAATGTAGTGCAGTGCTTCATACATATATTTTGTTTTTTTTTACCTTCTTTCTACGACGTCCGCTGCTGCTGCTGTTCTGCTGCTATCCCCGTCGTCTGCATTTTATCTCATTGCACTACTGACTGCTCATATGATAATGCTCGGCTCCCGCAATTCCTCCCTATCCCCATTCTTGCCCACTTTTTAGAAACATGGGCAGGATGGGTCAGCCGCACTCGCTCCGCTCGCTTTGACATTGACATAACATGAGTAAGACGGGACGGATAGTAGTAGGTGCCTTGTCTGCTTGCTTGCATGCATAGCGACTATAATATGGATGGATGCATGGAGTGGAGACAGAAGAGCCCTGTAATAATAAACTTCATTCATCATTTAAGGGAATAAACAAGTAGCGCGGAGCAGTAGTGGATAATAGCACCGGCGCGCGGCGTTAAACAACATTTTGCACATTAACTTGAAACTATGATTTATTAGCTGGGTTCGGTCATGCATCGGTGGTCCTTGTCCCTTAGATTATGTACAACTCTGTGTGCCAGTTCACCTTTGATCTCAGCAGTTGACCCTATCCGATTGATTGCTAGAAATCAAATGATATATTGCCATCATGAACGCTTTCTTCTGATTTTGTGCTTTCTTTTAAGTTGATGCAATTCAGACTAAAAATCGGATTTTGTTGAAAAGTAACCCGGTCCAGTAATATAGTAGAATGTCCGATGCCTACGACGGGTTACACTGAAACCAGAATTTATAATAGTGAATTGACACGCTATTTCCGACGTATGATGATAACGCAATGCATGTATAGTTGCATGTGGATCTATAGCCTTCAGTCTGCTTACCTGGTTCAGCAGCTCATTCAATGTGCAAATATGTATTTCTACCGAATGATACTAAAACAACTGTTCTAAAAGACTGACTAATTTTGACAGATGCCTATTTTCTAATTAATTATGATCTTAATGAATCCTTCGTTACCACCATCATCTTTCAAAGCATGAAGAAAGTATTTGCCATGTCGTTTTGCCCTCTGTGCTAGTTAGTAATTGCAGTAAATTGAACGGATAAAAAGTCCATTAGCCACCAACGAAATGAAATGAGTTGCATGCTTTGCTAGTGCTTTCGTTTTTTGTTCGCTTCTTTCCATCCATCCAGCCAGAGTTCAGTCAGACAAGTCGGGCACAAATACCATACCCAGCCAGGTACTCTCTCTCTTCATTTCATTTCATTAATATAGAAAGCGAAAGCACCTACAAATTTGTAGGGTAGGTTACGTTCAATTCAATTCATAAAAATAGGTATTCATTCATTCATATATATGGAAAAAGTGGCTGGTGGAATTTGCTACCGAAAAGAAGAGTGATGGATGAAACTACACAGTAGTGATGATATTAAATTATGTACATTCCTTCTTACATCTTTATCCTCTACTGTACAATATAGTATACGTACATTCATAATTCATAAAAATACATACATGTAATATACCTTATTATACAACATACATGCTTTCTTTTCTCTTTGTTCTCATTTCTGAATTATCTGAATATTACGAATATTATTGATAAATTATTTGGATAGAGTTGGACTAGTTGCATTTGATCCGAATTCATTAATTAATTTACTTTTACTAAAACTGACAGAGAGAGAGAGAGAGAGAGAGAGAGAGAGAGAGAGAGAGAGAGAGAGAGAAGTAACGATATAACTAAGCATGTAGTTAATTAAACGTATGTGGCGAAAGAGCTGAATTAAATCCTTGGCATCTAATATTTCTCTTCTTACTAACACACTCATCTAGCTAGAATCTAGCTAGACCATTGACGGTCTCTCCTGTCCTGCCTGATCGTCGTAAATCTATGTCAGCCACCATCACCTCACCTCCGCGTGAATACTAGCCTTAACTGACGACGCAGACGCAACTGCTTGGGATTGGGATGCAGGAATGGTAGCTGGTGGTGGAGAGCGCTGTTCATAGAAGAGCATATAGGTATGTATGCGCTTCATTTTCTCTTTCATGGCTTCATCCGTAACCGACTTGCCGAACGAATGGGGTAATCGAGGTCCAAGTGCCGTCTGGTCCACTGATTCACAAAGAAGGGGAAGAAGACAAGGAGATGGGAAAGAAGGACGTCAGGAAGAAGAAAGGACCGTCCAAGGCGTTTCTCTGTCCTCTTGCTATGTGGTCCCCTGGGAGTCGTAATCCTTTCACAAGCTAGTCGGATTTCACCACGGATTTTATCGGTAGAAGAATTGACTATGCTTTTGAGTTAAATTTGTAAGTAATTATGATTTAAAATTGATACGCTCAGTCGAAAAGTTATTATGAAAGACCTTATTGATTTAGTCGTTATTCAAAATTAAGGACCTTTTAAATTGGAGTAGTGTGCTGATGGAGGGAGCTAAATTCTCTGCTAAACTAATCTTGTTTATGATATTTAGCTGCGTGCTGAAAGTAATATTGCTTATTATTATGCGTCTCTAAATTGTATCCGATTGTGTCAATGAAAAATCTAGTTTAATTTTTTAATATAAAATCAAGTGTTTCAACTGTTGAATAATGAATGTTTGTGTCGTATAAGAACAATGCGTCACTTGCGGTTGTTACAATATGCACATTTTTTTGGCAGTTATATTCACGTAAACTGAACTTACTGTAATTTCCATAATCTAAGAAACAACCGAACGACATGAAACTCAATATTATTATTATATACTTCATTAACAATCCCATTCTTTAATATTGCACTACGGCATTATTCATTTTTGTTAATAAGTTTACCTGTCCATCTTTGCCAAAATCGTCACCGAGTTTTCACCGACTGACTGAACGATGACCAACCTGCCTTGAGATTATTTTATCACACGCATTTCGCACGTAGGTGGACCTCTAAATTTACATCAGATGTATACCAATGAACAATGAAATGCAGATTACGTGTGAACTACTATATAATAATTATGCTGTTCATGTTGTTCCTAGCGTTACAAACCACTAAATTATATAATAAGGTGGTACTAGCTAGCCACTCCTCGGACATGGACAGTGTCATCTTGTAAGGATAAAGGATACGGTTATTTATACGGTTGCCGAGCCACTATATTTATGCAACTCATTCCAATTGTTGCTTATTATATTTATCAATTTGCCATGCAGCATCATCATATCATCATCATGATCATGAGGAAGGAGACAAAGAACTACTTTCACCTTTAATTCACAAAAACAGCTTTGTGACATCCGGATTCCTACACATGCACGCTGTCTTCTTCGCATGGTCCTCCCTAAACTGGAAACAGTTATATGAAAAAACTTATGAAAAAACTAGTTGAAAGTAATTGTAATTGAGTTGTATCCTCCTGAACATTCCAACAGCAAGATTAGATATTAATTAGTAACTTTGGTTGACGCTAAAAAGTGTTGCGTTATGATTTGAGCGATTATAAGCATCTTTGTATATTT
>JAANSN010003768.1:0-17271 GCA_036850665.1 Dicranocentrus wangi | reverse complement strand
TACATGTGAAATGAAATCAACAAAATGAACTACAAATGTACATGTAGTTGTATTTGTGGAATTACCTGCTTTCTATAATTGCCCTTGCCCCCAAAAGTTAACTATTACCGATCTCCATTGCTGGTTACAATCAAATGTACATTTTTAATTCATTCCAGTACTGTAAATTGACAGTAGTTTATTAGATCCAATCCTGTTTCCTCTTGTGACCTTTAAACAATTAAAAATCAAACACCTCACTGCGTACTCAGCCGCCTCAGTGCGTATGAAATGAATTCATAAACAAAATGAACTACAAATGTACATGTAGTTGTATTTGCGGAGTTGCCTGCATTCTGTAATTGTCCTCGTTCCCAAAGTTAATTAAAGACTTGCTCACTTTTAGTGATCTCACAACGTAAACAATTTTATTAAGCTTAAACCTTTGACCAACTTCGACTTGCTGTTGAGTAGAATTAACCGTTTATTAAAAATGTTCGCTTGCTGTTGAGTCGAATGAACCGTTATGTCGAATGCGAGAGCAAAGTCGTTCGCAAAATTGAGAGGACATGAGAGTTATAATAGCCTCGTGCGCGCGTAGTCGACATCAGAAGCATAGCATGCATTCATCCACGCTAATCATATACCCCTAGGCTGCTCTATGAAAACCAATAGAACTCACCCTGGTACTCAAAAGGAATATATGCAAATGTGAACATTTCATCATCGTTCATTTTCGTCGTTTGGCTTTATAAATATAATGATTATTATTTTGAATGTACTAAGTACCTTAATAAAAGTTGAATCTTAATAAATATCTTAATGTTGGATAAGGTGTAATCAATTTGTGTGCACATTCATTCAGTATAAATTAAATTCTTGGTTTAATATGTAGAAATTTAAATCCGTGAATGTGGTTAGCCATTAATGCAGCAGCACATTAAAATCCTATCGAGTGTAATCCATGACTTGGGCATCTCGAGCTTAGGTTGAAATGTCCTAGCGAATAAAGTTGTTTCATTCATGTCGTTTTTATATGATGCATTTTCCTTTTGGTATTCTCCTAAATTTGCACCCTGTCATTTCATGCTGCTAAAATAATACTAATAATATATTCCATCATTATTCAGTAACCATTCTTTTGCTGCCTATTCGACTTAATTCAATTCAGGTTACCAATAAATGGCTAATAGTATAAACAAACGAACCATGTGGTGTCTATGGGGGAGGTATAACAAAAACTCATTTAATATTCATTATAAATGCCTGCTACTTACTTGGCCATGATAACTCTGAATCTTAATTCTCAATGTTCAACAGACGATTTAAAAATCAAAAATGAAATTAATGCGTTGCCATTAGACCAACCTCATCGATGTGATGTGTTATTTTCAACATTGGGGATTAAAATTTAAGGTACAGAATGGTTGTGTTTAGCATGGAGCATTTAGCAAACAACATATAATAGGTTTAACTAAACTAAAAATAAACGCTGCTTGGTCTACAGAAGCACAGGAATGTTTGTTTACTTACGATTAGTAATGTTGGGTTAGGGATTTGAGGGTTTTGGTATACATAAACTGTTCGGTCTCCTCCGTCCGTCACAGATTCAGTGGGGGCTATTGATGTCAGATTGAGGGCCAGTCATGAAAACACTTGTGCTTAATTCTGCATTGCCATGTATATGGCATTGGGGCTTTAGGTATATTCAATACATTTAAACCTTTTCCAATGTAAAAGGTAGGGACAGGTGAGGGCTGAATAGTCTTCATCATGGACCACATTATAAGCATTAACCTAAGCTGCCTACAGACAGAAGATACTTACAGTCAATAAATTTGTCATGAAGAGCAATATGAGCAAAACGGAAAGGAGTTCATATTATACTATGAGTTTGCTCCTATACCCTCCAGCGTATTCAGCTCAATAGGATGGCTGCAGTAAAATGTTGGGGAGAGGCAAGTGAACATGCGGTATTATGTAGTAAGTATATCGAAGCAGACTCCCCATGAAATTCACAACGTCGACATGTATTTTCTGTGCAAGGGTTAGGTTGTAATGGTTAGGTTATGTGGGGGTTTAGGATTAGCTGTCTGGCACCTGACGAAGGGGGCCATGCACATCAGAAGGGGGCTTATGGCAATCTGTACTGCAGCTTTTGTGAATGCTTCAAAGAACAACTGCAAGGAATATGGATACCCAAACATATACAGAGCCAGGTACTTTGACAACTTAATCTCTCCTGAAAGGTACAGAATAACACGGAGTTGACTCTGCGTGTGTTTGTCTTCGTCGCGGACAACTAGCTCATTTACATAGCTGACTGCCGAGACAAGAGAGGGACGATAGACGGCTTGTGTGGATATAAATATACGAAATCCAAATGACGCGACGATACGAGTACCTATTGCAGAAAAGGGATTTATGCTACTATGTTTGTGTTAGAACATGGGTTTGCGGCTTGTGGTTTGAATGGAGTTCAGGAGAGTGGTTACACTGACAAAATGGAGAAGGTCCACCGCAAATGCAATTGTTGCTTTGAGTCAAATGAAATGTAAATAAGGGAAATATTTTTCGAGCTGTTCACATTCTAGTAGCATCTCATGCAAGTCAAAATTTAAAACATTGTTTAAGTCATTCCCTGCTATACTTAGGGACATAGTCGGATTTGAACCATTTTTGAAATTAATCATTTATTTTCTAGTGATGCTACAAACTGCAAATCAATGGGATGGTGGATAGGTGTTTGTGCTTTTTAAAACATTTGTGAATAGTGATTATACGTTCTTCGAACTCGCGTTTCCTATAATATTTTATTTGTTTCTTGCGTTGTGTGCTTAAAATAAATTCAATCCTCCTATAATTCACATTATTGAATTTTGAATTTCGTACTCATCTTCCGGTATCATAAATTTTCAAATCCGTTAGTTGGTGTAGATCTGGCTATCTACATCGCCAATATGTCAGTTTCCTGTTTATTCTGCAACAAGAGCCTCCCGTCTCGTCATAGTTTGGTTGATCACATCAAGCGGCACATCGGAGAGCGACCCTACTTCTGCACCTTCTGCCCAAAAGACTTCTTCAATTCCAGTGAGAAGGCGAAGCATGCTACAGCTCACACAGGCGAAAGGCGCTATCCATGCCAAATCTGTTCCAAAGCATACCGTTCCCAAAAAGGTTTATCTGTTCACATCAACTCGATTCATTCCAAAGCACGGAAATACAACTGCCAAGTTTGTGGAAAGACTTTCTACAGTGCTGCCGGTTTACTACTTCACAATAGAATTCACTCTGGAATAAAACCGTACGCATGTGAGCTATGTGAAAAGTCATTCTACTCGAGTTCGGATCTTAGCAGTCACATAATGAGGATCCACACCAAGGAAAGGCCTTACAAATGTCAGACATGCGACAAGTCCTTCCCCTCCGCACGAAATCTGTCAACACACCGTCAATATGTTCACGGTGGAGTCAAGCCTCACTCCTGCAAAACCTGCAACAAATCGTTTTTCTCAAGAACTGACTTAAAATCGCACGAGAGAAGTCACACTGGAGAGAAACCATTTCGTTGTGAAATATGTGGAAAGTCGTTCGCACATAAAAGCATCTTGACCGCCCACATGAGAGTGCACACTGGTGAAAAGCCATATCGCTGTCCAGTCTGTAAAAAATCCTTCTCCAGTCTGAATGGTCGTTCCATTCACGTAAAATTAGCTCACGGAATGAAAGGCCCTGTCGTTAAATGTCGGACATGTGGAAAGCCCTTTCCAAACATGATTAACTTAAATCGTCATGAAAAGAACGTTCACGGAAAGTCTAGAGAAAATAAAAAGCACGAATGTACGACCTGTTCAAAACGATTCTTGACACTCTCACATCTGAAGAGGCACTTGAGGACTCACACCGGAGAAAAACCTTTCAAGTGTCCAGTCTGTCCGAAATATTTTAGCACGAAGGAGAGTGCCAAAATGCATCACAAAATTGTTCACGTCGGGAATTTATCTTGGGAGTGCATCTTTTGTGGCGAGAGGAAGGAAACTAAGAGTAAGATGAATGAGCACATCTCCCGACATCATATTTTTGAGAAGGCCTATTTTTGTAATGTCTGTGGATGGGAGTTTGTTAATACGACAGCTAGAAAGCAGCATGTACAAACGCATGCCAACGGAAGAGCGTATTCTTGCAAACATTGCAAAAAATCCCTTGCTTCTAAACGCAATCTCTCAAAACATGCAAAAGTGCATGCCAACTGATTCAACATGTTGTAATGCTTATGGTTAGCAATATTCTGACGACACTGTGAAGGAAGAAACAGTGTGTGCACACTTGTGAGTGCGATATTGTTGTCAAGTTTGTTCTAAAATGTTCCAAAGTCGTATTATTGCAAAACATTGTATTTGATTGTATAAGTAAAAGTAGTTATATAGTATTGTATAGTGGATAATGGTATAGCATGTAGTATAGTAGTAGTAGCATGTATATAGTTGTACGAGTTTTTTTGTTCTAGAGGTGGAATTGTGTTCAACTACCCCAAGTCAAATTTACTATTCTCAAGTGGCTGAAAATGGAAGGTAAAATAATTAACCCAAGACTGTCATTCATCGCAAATCCCAACGGTTGTTTAGTAGTCGTTAAATTCATCAATAATCCTTGCCTAATAAATATTACTCCCTACTAAATAGGGATTCCGTTTGCCATTACCAAAATAAATAGATAGTATATGCCAGCTTAAAGGTAGAATTTTCAAAATTATATGCAGTTAGTGTTTAGAGAAAATACTTAGGATATATAGAATTCAAGTTTGATGTTAAGTAATTGCGTCGAATGGGTCGCTTGGGATCTTTGTATATTGATCTTATAATAATTAGAAGGACACGCACGAGAGACCATTTTCATGCGAAATATGTAGAAAGTAATTTCGCATTGGACGTAACCTTATCAGTCACGTGAGAGTCCACACTGGTGAAAAACCTTACCGCTGTTCACAATGTGCAAAAAGTGCCTTTCAAGTGTCCTGCCTGTTCGAAATGTTTCGGTTCTCAGAGTCACGTCGCAACGGCATCACAAAAATGTTCACATTGGGTATGTATCATACAAGTGAATCTTTCGTGATGAGAATAAACAAGCCATGCAGGAGAATTACCCCGGCATCTTTCAATGTCATAATTTTTGAGTAGGCTTAGTGTTTGAATATGTGTGAGCTTGAGTTTCATGAGTTTGCTATACAAGCTGAATGAAGCCCAAAATTTGGTGGGCGCATGCGAGCTAGGCCATTTTTAGTAATAAATACTTAGTACAGAGATTCTCTTCCAGCAAAGACCTATACGTCTCGCCTCTCGCTCGACTCGAAAAAAAAGTGGCAGCAAAATTATTTTAGTAATGCTAATGTGTATATAGTTGTAAAAGGATAGAATTATGAGTTTGTTGTGCTTGCAATGCATTTGAGGTAACACATATTCAAACTATATGTTCGCAAATAAGCGAAATGGAAAATGAGTTAGTTTTTCAAAATAACTCAGGCCACCTACCTCTTATTGTTTCAATTTTCAATTCAAAGATATGATATGTGTGTTTCCAATATTAAAGATAAACATTGCGTGTCAATTTAAAAATAGGGTACGTTGAATTCCGTTGAAATAATTAACATTAGATATACATTTAAGTAAGCATGTGTTGACCTTGTACTCTCACATATTTGTAATGTGTAATGATACTGCGTGCTTGATCAGGCATAAATTAGTTTTAATAAAATATCCCAATGGGGCTAAAATTTATTCTGAATCAGGTGTAAAATACTATTACTAGGCTAATTGTTGCCACTGCCAATCCATTAGGGAAGTGTATTTAGTTAGCAAGGATAGACGTACAGTGATTAGGAAATAAAATTGTCATAGGAATTTAAATCATCCGTACTTTATTTTTGATCCTATAACATTGATTGTATTTATGCATTGTCTAACGCGCTGAAATCATTGTATGCATATTATCCTAGTCCGTTTTCCAGGTTTAGTAGTGTCCGTCCGTACATGCGATTACTTACTACGCTGAAGCGAATGCATATTGAACCCTTTTGCACATTGTCAATCCTTGCAATAAAAATAAAATGTCAAATGGTCATCAGAACATTTAGAATTCCAGATAATCCTTTATGCTTAGACCAAAGCCAGGCAGGTATGACGTCTGTTGCACATAATTGCAATTTGGACAGGGAATGCGAGTTATATAAATATATTGTTCCGCGAGGGCATAAGTGAACATGATGAAAATTGTATCTTTTTGTTGAAATTTTGAACGCAAGCAGGAAACTGAGAAGAGGAGCCGCATTTTATAATATGGTTTTCCTTCCTACAACTTACTGCATAATAAAATTCCGTACACCTTCCACATAGTTTTTGTGTAATCCTCCCCCTGATACGCATATTGTATCACCATCTTTATTATAGTTCCGAAACTGAATCGTATCGTAAGAGGCCTTTCCATCTCGTCCATATTGCCTTTTAGTACATTTATAAGCGAGGCCTAATTTTGCATCACAAAAGGACTAAGTATTCAAAGTACCTAATTTATGCTTGAAACCCCTAAACCCACAAAACGCAATGGCTGGCTTTTCAACATCTCCAAACATGTTCGCGTGTACGGGTCCCTGTTAAATGCGTTGCCAGTAGAGGAGGTGAAGCAGCCAACACCAAAATCCTCGCACTATACCCAACATTAATCATACGGTTCACGCTGAGATTTATTGTTAGCTCTGCCCAACGCAGGCACTTACTAATCCTTTAACAAACATACTTCACTAAACAAGCTTTTAATTTCCTCACCGAAGTGATAATCCCCAATGTTTAAACTTCTGTTCACCCTTCGAAAAAACATTTCACATAAGATATCATATGTCACATTGTAACAACGGTCCTTTTTCTTGAAATTTACCAGCCAGTTGAACATTGGGGATTAGCATTTTGGATATTAGTCAAGCCAATCTTTCTAGGGAACTTGAAAAATGAGTCCTTTTCTCAGAATAAATTCTTACTTTCTACTTGGTCATGTGATCCAACTGTGGAGTGGAAAGGATAGCCTTCATTTAAGTTTCCGCCGTCGATGTGCCCGCACTCAAAATTGTATGTAAGACTTGAAGCACCAAAGTCATAAAATTTCATTCGGTTTCTCTCTATGGCATTCAAAAATTTATTTGTGGTCTGCCTCCTGTGTCTGTAGTCGGCTTTTATACATTCCTACTTCAATGTGGCCCACGAGGAAGCTAATACAATACATGCCATCCGTCTCCTATCTCGCGAATTTTAAATTAGAAAAGTATTGCAGGTATCTAGAAGACCAATGCAACATACGCGGAAACGCACAAACTGCACATTGCTAACTACACCAATCGCCTTGTAGACCATTTAACGCATATTTTAGTTGGGCCGAATGTAAATACTACTCCTGCGTTTCCTGCAACCAAAGAAATTACTAAAAGTAGAGCCTTGCAGTGTCATGCATTGTAATCCCAGTGTTTCAACAGGCCCCATAAAACTCTACAAACTCCACGGGTTTGTCAGATGCTGAAGATGTATTCCTTCCCGAATCTAAAATATGCGTTGAACATAGGAGATTATACTTTAGGGTTACCGAAATGTAAACCTGAATATAAATATTTGTTTTGTTTGTCCCATAATCTGGCTTACGTACGTCGAAATTACAATAAAGTAATTATCTGATTAATGATGGGAAACAGGACGGATTTAGCACAAATTGACAGTGTGCATATTTAAGCGAATGAAAAAAACAAAAAAAATCATAGAAAAAATAAAGCGCGAATTGAAATGAAAACATCTTTATTTGCCTGTACTGTACAATCTTATTGACATTTTATTACGACTAAACTTTATCAAGATACTGAGTACCACAAATATAATAATTTATTAGGGCACCATCATCGAACATTAGATATATTATGCTGCTTAAGCTTACTGCTAATTTATATTATATATTTGTTTCTAGGTTGAACCCTATATCTATTATCCAAGTTCTATATCCTCAAAGGTGCACATGTCCTATTTATATTTATACGAATGTAAAAAGATATATCCCCAATAACAATTAGGCAATGAGTATCAATAAAGTAATTATGTCGAAGATGTGCGAAAACACAAATGCATCTTCAATATATAACTTTGTTCATACACATTTACCTCAAGTCTACGAAAGCCATCATCCACGGACATCGCTATAACAAGTTCACATGCAGTTTTGCGTGTTGAGAGAGCTTATGTTTAGAAATGAAGGATTTTTTGTACTGCTTGCAGTAATACGGTCTTTTGTTTGTATGTGTTCGCAAGTGCCTGTTTCTATTGCCAATTGCAACAAACTCCATACCACAGATATCGCAGAAATACGCCTTCTCAAAAATATGGTGTCGTAAGATGTGGTCATATATCTCAGCCTTAGAATTCTTTTTCTCGACGCAAAAAATGCACTTCCAAGATGGATTCCCAATGTGCACATCTCTGTGATGCCGTTCGGCATTCTCCCTCCGGCTAAAATATTTTGGACAGACAGGACAGCTGAAGCGTTTCTCTCCCGTATGAACGCTCAAGTGCCTCTTCAGATCTGAGGATGTCTTGAATTGTTTCGAGCAGGAAGTGCATCCGAATCTTTTGTCCGCGTGAACGTTCCGCATGTGCTTGCTGATGTGTATTTTGCTGCGAAATGACTTTCCACATTTGGAACACCTTCCTTTCCGTGAACTACTGTAAAGTGTGTAGAACGTCCTGACGCAGTAGAGAAGGATTTCACGCAGGCTGAACAGCGATATGGTTTTTCGCCAGTGTGCACTCTGAAGTGAATGGCAAGGCTGTATTTCACGGAAAACGACTTTCCACATACTTCACATGGAAACGGCTTCTCGCCCGTATGTATCCTCTCGTGCCCTTTTAACACTGCTGTTGAGAAAAAAGATTTGTTGCAGGTTTTGCATGGGTAAGACTTTATTTCTTCGTGAACACATTTCAGATGTTGTGACAGCCCGCGCTCAGAACCAAATGATTTGCTGCATCTCTGACGGTTGAAGGGCCTTTCCATTGTGTGCGTCCTCATGTGACGCCAAAGACTCGCGTTGGAGTAGAACGACATTTTGCATAGATCACAAGAGAACGGTTTGATTCCGGAGTGAGTTTTTTTATGAGCAAGTAAATTGGTTGAGCTGTAAAAAGTCTTTCCACATTCTTCGCAGTCGTACTTCCTATCCTTAGAGTGAACCGAGTTTATGTGAACAGATAGATTGGACTGATCTTTGAATGCTTTGGAACAAACTTGACAAGTAAAGCGTCGTTCACCTGTGTGCACGGCAGCATGTCTCTTCTTGTGGTCATTATTTTGAAACTCATTTGAGCAGATGGTGCAGAAGTAGGGCCGCTCTCCAATATGCCGGCGCATGTGCCCCAACAAGCTGGTACGAGTTTCGACTGCCTTGTCACAAAACAGACAGGAGACAGCCATTTTAGGATATGAAAATCAACAACTTCAGAATCACTCAAGATGGTTTAACAATTTGAACTTAGTAATGATATCATGCTTTTATACACGAACACGATTCCAACAGCTTAATTATAGTGTAGTATACTTAGATTGGAATCAATCAATGTTGAAAGAAATGTAAAATAGTCACTAGACTAGTTCCCACAAAACACGCCTATTTGTTCAAAATAGGGACAAATAGTTATTCACTCCACTATTCAAAATTGTCTGAACACTCGACTCACTCAATGAATATATAAAATATGTTTAAGACTGTTATTAAGCAGACTAATTTGCCCAACACAAACACAAATAACCAAAATGTCTTTGATTCCACCTAAAAGCAATTTACTTTTCCGAATGCTTAAAACCCGCGTACGTCATAAATATATTTTTCTCATGAGGTTCCTTGCAATTTAAATTATAGTTTTAACTGCACGTCTACTTTCTTAAAGTTGTTTTGTGGAGAAAAGGAGGCTGATGTGTTAGAGTTTAAAAGGGTTTCTTCGTGTCCAAATTCTTAGCCAAGCTCACTAAATGGGAGCATGCTCTGTTGTGTCGCCTTCCATGTCCATGCGATGTTTACTCAAACATTCATTCCTTGCAGGCATGCCTGCCTACACTACTCCCCGGTAAATCAGCAAGCCACTTACATTGTAATCCCAATGTTTATTCCTGTAGTATATTCCTGCCGTCCTCTGTGCAGCGTGTATGTACGTAGAAACTTACCGTCTCGTGATGATATATATGGAGTCACTCAGCTTTGTAAATGCTTTTAAATGTTTTTTGAGAACGAGGGCAAATCCTCCGTGAATGCAACATACTCTTGTCCCCTACCTTGCCGTGTTGGAATAGGATCATGTTTCAGTCTGGAATTAAGCGGTACTCATGTAAACTACTTATGTGAAATGTCATTCTACTCGAACTGGGAACTTGCCAAACACATGAGAACTCACATAAAGGAAAAGGCCTACACATGTCAGACATGTAAAAGATCCCTTTCCTCTGCTTTCGGCTTAACACAGCATGTGAAAATGTTTCACAAAGGAATAAAGTCTTACTCCTGTAAAAGCTGCGATAAGTGTTTTTCCGTAAAAGGAAATCTGAAAGCCCATTATTATTTTATTATTATTATTATTTATTTACAAGAGGAACCCTGAATACAGGCAAGTTACTCCTCAGGTCACTTCAGTCATAACGATTACATACATGATCAATACAAGATAGATTGCATACATTTTTTGGTAATGGTACTTCGTTTAGTTGCTTATTTAGGTAGAACTGATACACATTTTTCTTTCTGTCGATTTCTCTTTTGCATTTGTTTTATGTTTTCGGGTAAATTTAACCATAGTTTATTACATATATAGGAAAATACTGATTTTCCTTGTTCAGTTTTGGGTTCAATAGCTAGATTAACATAGTAGTTCGTTCGAGTAGCTTTTGAGAGGCTGTCAATGTTATTTAATATGTTATGTGTTTAATATGTAAAGTGTTAATCGATCGAGTAAGTTTATTTTGTGCAAAATATTGCCATTTTCCATCCTACTCTGCTTTGTCTACTTGCAATTGCTTCATGGATTTAATTCTTTCACTTTGTGGTTCACTTTCACTTATCATGTTTGACTAACGGACTTTTAAAGACTATTATGCAAATTGCTCTGTCATTGGCATCAGCACTGAAGCAAACTTGATAAACGTAGCGTAAAAGGTTAATGCGAATAACAGGATTTAGTTAGCAAGCAATTTCTTGCATACGTAAACGAATTGTTGTGTGACGACATTGATAAAATTTGTATTATTGGACCTGGAACTTTCTCACGGTAATTCTCAAGGGGGGGGGTTGTGTTCCTCATCCTTTTTTAGCCTTGATCTGGAAAAACCATATCGCCAGCCAGATAGCAACACACGCAATGTTTTGACTGTTTTGTGCTAGTCATACAAAGTCTCGTCAGGCTTTTCAGTTTCGAGTAAATCATGTGACCTGTGAATGCTTCTGCAAGCCTCTCGGAATGCTTAAATCATGCCAATTGCCAACCCTAAGTGCAAGCATATGCACTTGCATGCATACATGCTATAGACTGATAGACTTGCTGGACTGCGTGGAAGGTGACTGAAGCTTTGCAATTTCAGCCAGTTTGAGGTATTTTTATTAGCCAGCTGCAGCAGCAAGTTATAGTTATGCATGCACATCACATAACAAAGACGACTTGAAGTATTAAACATTAGTTGACTTCTTCGATTAAGGGTTGACTCCGTGTCAATGAATCTTTGCCTGGCCCAACTAATGTGCACACCTTCCATTACAAATTACAAACCTCTTAGCATAGTAATAGTATTGCTTCAATATCAATATCCTCATAGTGAAGTGGTGGCCATATACCACTTTCCGTATTTAGCATCTTAGCATAACCGTTTCTCCGCATCAATTAATTTCGGGATTTCAGTCGAGGTTTTCAAATCTATTTTGCTAGGTTTCTAGACTTGCATATCACAAAAGTAAGGGCAAGTTGGTTACTTGAAATAATTCGGAGTTATGGAATTTGTCTTCAATTCTACGGCGTGATTCTACATTCACCAGCCATACATGCATGTACTAGTTTTCTACTCATTAATTGCTGAACATTTCCATCAATATGGTTTATATATGGTTCGATAAGTACACGTGGACAAATTGCTGAATATTTCGTGCTCAAAAGTAGACTCACAAGACAATCAGTGTTCTCAAACCTGAATAATACTTATTTTATAAAGCACAATAACACGATCAGAAATTCCCATATATTTGAAAACATTAAAGAATTATAGCGTGAATTTATGCATGTGCGTAGACTGTACCACGCGACGTGCAATGACCATTTGCAAACATTGACGTAACATGTGGCCACTCTTCCAAGTTCTATGGTATTTCATTTCAATCATTTCGCGTCAATAGTCTCTACACGACATGTGAATCCTTCAGAACTGCAGGTTAATAAGTTGGCTGAAAGCAGACCATGAAATGAAATCAAATATAATTCATGAAATTTTGAATCCGTAAGTCGTGCCTATAATTCCTCCATTACCTATGCGAAATGGCAGAAGACTAATCCATGAAATCAATCAAATAAAAAAACAAAGCAATCATTATTATCCATGTATATTTATCGTAATTCGGAGGAAAGCAAGAGCCAGGCGGTAGAAGTTAAGTCTGTTTTAAGATGTAATTTGAAATTAATAAAAATTCAGTGGACCTACAAAAATGACATTCCCGTTACATCTATGCATTCATGTGCGATAGCGATTCAAGAACGACACAAAAATTCCAACTCATTCGCTAACAGAGTTGGCTATATACACATTATATTTTGGAGGATTTTCTCAAAGTTTTTCATGATATTATTGCTTCTGTGCTGCATACGTTAGATGTTTCAAGTACGGTACCTGGAACAGAAGAAAAAACAAAAGGCATGAAGGAAAAGTCTACAGCATGCAGGTTTAATTGTGTGGGAATAATTCAAAAAACATTTAACCCGCACAATAATAAAAATGATAGAGAAAACCTGGTTCTGGTCGTCCTGTCACTTACGAATGATTAAATGAAATGGAAATTGAAATGAAGAAGCATCATTAGCATCAATAGTTAAATTAACCTGCGACCTGTAAAAGAAGTAATTAATTAGTTTTTGCCCGCAGTATCCCGAGTCCGTCTCTCAAGGCGCTAGCAGCCACAGTTCAAACTCCGATTTTTAAATAATTCTTTCACCACTCGCATCATCAGGACCTTTGCTGTGATCAGTTCAAAGATGGGCAAATGGATAAAAAAAACAGCAGACTATAACAAATTGTCCATATCCTACTTACCCACTACCCACAGATTGCACGAATACCAATACACATGCATACTTCGCTCACGATACATTTTTTGGTTACTCAGTCAGTCATGTAAACTGTATGGCACGCCACCCGAAGAGCCCCAAAAATGATAGAGGACTGCGTAATCGGGGAATTGTCCGTTTTATGCCTGTTCACGGTTCTTCCGTCTGGTGAACACAATCTGATTATGTGCATTGACATTATAGTAATAATATACTAATGGAAAGAGGGTTGTGTAGCTTTGCTGGCAATTTTGTTTGGTACATCCTGTAAGGACAGCTGTACCAAATAAGATATTTCATTGCGAAAAGTTTACCCAGAAGTGTATTCTCCGGAAAGTTGTGTATTTGAAGAAGGTTGCTCTACCTCCCACTTGGGGCCTAAGCAATAATATACAACGGGAAACAGTTATTCAACGATTCGCCTTTTTCATGCTGCGAGTGAGTGAAAACTCCAGGTCATGTTCTAATTTTCTGCATATGTACATTCCTAAGTAGAGCGGATGTTATGTTAAAGTGATATACCACATGCCTATGCATCTGCGTAAGCGGCAGCAAGTCAAATAGTGGCGTATCATTACAGACTCCTCTGACTGTCACTGACGGTTTTCAGCCACGCCAAGTCAGTCAGCCCGAATAATGAGGGAACGTAGATACCCGGAAAGTTAATACGAAACTGAAAGAGCATAATTTTTATATGGGACATTATTTTATACCATATAGATACAAATAAATACTAACCACGGATAATAAAAGAGGAAGTAATGTCTTTTGAATAATGGACGCTATCTTCATGCTGAATACGTACTCATTACGCAGTAAAGTTACCCTAACCAGAAGCTTATTTTTTTCAGTCGCTGTCCACGTTCTTAGTCCACAGAAAGGTTCTTAGTCCAAACCCCTCATTACGCAATATCGTTCGGATTATTGGAACTATCGAGCGTGTCTTTAGCAGTTATACCTAAAAATTATGAACTTATAATTGTAACAGTTCGAAAACTATTTGATGTATATGAAACGATCAACTAATGACTAAGGAAGATTCATTAGCAAATTATAGCTGTACCTATATTACTTGTGACCATTACCCCAGTCCCCGGTTTGCTTGCCCCCAGAGTGGCCTGTTTATCATCATAAATATAAATATCCATGATGTACAGACTACTTTGCTTTGTCCCAAAAATGTGTACATGAGAAATTCTTCGGCAGAATAGAATGTCATTATTTTCAATCAATGTTCGTTCAAGTTTGTTGGTAAAATAAAACCGAGAGTTGTTCCATTACTTGTATGAAGACTGATGATAGAGTAATATGCCACTCTTAAGACAAATTTAATTCACTGGTGGACACAAAAACAGTACAGCAGCTGTGCTTTTGGCCAGTGCTCAGGCTACAGAAACATCCGTAATATGAAAAAGCTTTTGGCACTGGGTTCATCATCATATCGTACGCGTGTTGACTTTTGTTGGCGATTTTTGTGTGTGAAAGTGTGAATCACACTGAATGACGGATGAACAGAAACCATACTATCCTATATAAACATACTATAAGCGACTCTACGTTCGAAACGAAGGACGAGGATTAGATCCGACAGACTGGCAATCAGGGCAAAGTCTCCGAAACTAAAGATAAGGCCACTCTTTACGAATGTACGCGATGCTCATCCAACAGCATTATAGTGTTACATTATTACATAATGCTGAACGTACTAAATTTGCAACATCACTGGCTTCCTGAATCTATGTCCATGATACTTTTTGACAACTGGGGACCTCCATTATATGCATTTACTTTTTTACTTCAACGTACATATCTATATCAAAGTATTAGGCGTTGCGCCTGTTTCGTTTCGTCTTCGTATTGCAATTTGACTTTTCAGGTTGTGTCACACGTTCAAACTGGAGCACCGGATGACAGCCATAATCATATAAAATCCTTCTTCGATACTGCGAAATATTTTATACTTCTTTATTTAAGTGTTGTTATCATAAAGTCTCTCGGCTCGACTTACTGTTTAAGACTGACATACCCTTTCTAAAGCGAATCAAATTATTAACTAGTACAAGTTCAATACTCACGTACTTTCCTTTTCGTACCTATTATTTCCTGATTTCACTCATGCCTCTTTCCATGCCGTCACCTTCCTTTAAAAGCTTAAAAATAGAAAATAGTGCATGTACCTATTAGCATATAATTCTTATTGCCACTTTGTAATTTAACTGAATATGGTTTCATTTTTCTCGTCACACTATCCACTATCTACATGGGTCTGATCCTTATCAATAAAAGTGTTATATATATAAAATATTGTTCATCTTCGCACTATCACCACCGTTTTGCAAGATGTCTAAAGCAGATTGATAGATCAGAAGAAGTTTCAGAAAATCGGCGGAGCGCATTTAGGAAATCGAATAAACTTCCAAACGGATGTGGTGCTATCAGCAAAGGAAGTTGTCGGGGTTTGTGAGAAAAAAATATTTGATTTGATTNGGAGCGCATTTAGGAAATCGAATAAACTTCCAAACGGATGTGGTGCTATCAGCAAAGGAAGTTGTCGGGGTTTGTGAGAAAAAAATATTTGATTTGATTTACTTAATTCCGAACCGTTTTCCAATTTCCTGGGATGGTAGTTTGCCATTCCCTACTACTATCCCTATTCCTACTCTACTGGGTATGTAATATTTTTCCGATGTGTTCATAAAGCATGATTCTAAGTTTGTACACATGCATTTTACATTCAATTTCTGTTCTTTAGAGAATATTTGAGGAAGAAATGGGGGAAAGAAGAAGAAGGGAAAGAGTGAAAGCAACAGTAATAACACGGGAGATATATGCGGGAGAGAAACCACCCAAGTTCTATTCCACACAGACATTATATATTATTGTATAGCAACTACCACAGCTTGCATTTTCCGAGTCTGATGGAAGCTTTTTCTTCGTGTCTTAGTTTTTACCGTTTCAGTCAGTTAGGAGCTGTGATACTAGATGCATACAGGTCTTTGTAAAACTTTTCTGTGTACAGGTAGACTAGGTCACTTTCTTCTTCAACTGTGCTCTGTGCTGTACACTCTTGAATTGAAGCAGACAACGTGTGTGTTTACTTACGTGAGTTCGCTTTTCGTCCTTTGTCCACACGTTGATTGGAATCTTTCCCATGTTGCATCCCTAATTGTAAGTCTCTGGTTTACTGCCGTAAGCACGTAACGCCGTGACTCACAAGCCATCAAACAAACACTGCCCAGTTTTGAAAACAGTCTGGGCTATTTCGATTGCAAACGTGCCCTTCGCTTGCCTTTGAGTTTTATGCGATCATAGGATTGATAGATAGGTGTACGTTAGGTTTTTAGAAAATTGACTGGTGGCTGGTGACGGTGACCAACTGGAGAATCATTCCACATGACCTAATAAAAAATCTAACCGACATATCTGCAAGGCTGATTGCGGATGGGGGTTCTACAAGGTTATATAGGGTAGTTAGAAGTGTTAGGCTGGAGTGGCGTAATTGGTGTGTTTTAGTGGGCTCATTGAGGAGTTCGACTAATTGTAAGTTGTTGAGATGTCCTACAGGATTGGGTGTTCGTACGGATGGAATCTTTATCTTAAACAATTAAGGAGCTGCTCATAAATTGGGCGACAAATTTGCCTAAGAGATAACAGATATGTTGTGATAAGATATGGAAAAAAACAATATCGATCCTGATTCCCGAGTCCTTGACCTATATCCTTGTCATAATTTTAATATGTTTCTCATTTCCGTGAGGATGGAAAACGCAGAAAACGAAGCGCTCTTCAAGCGCGTTATTTCCTACTTCGAAAACGCCACTTCCGGGTCAAAGGTCAAGTCGGTAACGAAATTTTAATACAAGGTAAACAACGAGGTGTTAGTCACAAAATGATCACGAGATTTCAGGCTACAAAATCAGCCGAT
>JAANSN010003767.1:0-17274 GCA_036850665.1 Dicranocentrus wangi | reverse complement strand
CTTATCTCATTTGCATATTATCGAGATAAGGGAAAGGTTGAGTTGTAAAACGAAAACATACGGCTCCGAATTTAGGCCTTACCAAAAATGAATACTGGCTTGAGGTAACCACTGAGACTGCAGAAATTCTCGTGAAGTGGCATCAGCATTTCGCCTGGCGGAATCTCTGTCAAAGCTGGAGGTTTTGGAGAGCAGGATTAAGTAAGGAATTGTTTTTGAATATTCAATTAGATTCATGTATTAGGATTATTTTCGTTCCATCTATTTACTTATCAAAAGGTGAACATTCTGTGAACAAAATGTAAAATTTATAGAGAAGCTACATACAAATGTACAAGCAATGTAATTTGTTGAATAGTTAATATCGATATAGCATGTTATGGTTTATTGTTGACATTCCAGATTATTTTTGGTTACATCACAATTCGTGTTGTCCATTACCATTGTAGAAAAAACCTTTTTTCTCCTCCGGAAATGTCTGAATGAAATAAAACCCAAGTATGGTGCATTGTAAGACACAATAAAAAAAGTTGTTTTATTCGGTTTTTTTTTGAGTTCGCATCTTTCCACGCAACTTTCTCCCAACCGGCCACTTCATAACTAGAGCAGTGCACTTGGTCTCTCGATTGTAATAAAGACATGATGCACAGGAGGATGATGAGATGAGACAAAGCCAAGGCCCGACTTCATACAAACTTTCTGAGCGAGTATGCGTGCCATGCCAAGCCATTGCATGCGTGTTTGTTTTTGTTTTTGCGAGTTGAATGTAGAATTTAAGCCTCAAAGAATAAGTCTTTATAACTCTCCGAGATATCGTACGAATTTTTTATAGAGCAAACTCTTTCACAAAGGTATGCCGACTCAAGTGTGTCGATGTTTTCATCTGTCTATTTATGTGGGAGGATGCGAAAGGGGACAACAGCAACGCAGAGAAAATGAATTTCTCGTCGAAACAACTCTTGTGTCGTAAACCAGCTTTGTTTGTCTGTGAGTGAGTGGAGTAAAAAGGAGCAGCGACTTCTTTTTGTTACGTTCAAAACCACGTTTTCTTTTCTCGATATATATATGCATGCTGCTGCTGCTACAGGGAGGAGAAGTCGACGCTGGGTAAGATTTCCACAAGAATGGAAACATAGGTTAGGTACCACTACTTTTTTGTAAACACACTGCTCTTTCCAGAGACCCACACGGCACGGCTATGTAAAATGCACAAAGGGAAAGGCGAGTAGAAAGTGGAATGGAAATTGTATTAAAGACGCACTTTGATGTTCACTCATATTTTTTTCCCAATGTGCTTTTCGCTCCAAGTGGAAAGTGAGATAAATGTGGAGGACAATGTTGACTAGTGATACACATCATATTATGATCGTTCTTTTTACTGTAAAATCTCAAGGAGGGGGCGGCAGAAAAACCAGAGAAGAGTGAGTATGAGATGAGTGTAAAGTAGAGATTGAAATGACGAGAAAGTCTTATTACTAGAATAGGGGTATACTGAAAGGGAAATTTTCATGTGAAGCTCCATCCAAAGCGGAACAATATCTACGACTCAACAACTGAACTTGTTTGCGGGCAAAGTTCTAAAAGACTAGGTATATGTTCAACTACAACAAGATTGCATCCACCCCGGAGAGGAACCACCTCAGCATTGGAATAGCGTAGAAAAGAGGGTTTTTATTTTACCGTGGCTCCTCCACTTTCATCACAAATCGACGAAATAGTTGTACACTCTCTGGCTGGATATCCCGTTTTCCTCCACACACAAAGCTCGCTTTCACTTCTGCGGTGCACTTGGAACGACCACGGGATGCTCGTTGTTGTAGGCCCCACAGAGGAAAGCGAGCAGCAGGAGTGAACAGACGGAAGCAAACAGGCTTAGAGTCACAACGGCATTCTCACGCTCTCTCAGCCACTCTTTTGACACGACATGTGGCTCCCATCGTGGTAGCTTGATTGCTGGCGAAGAGGAACAAGGGGAAAACGAGTCAAAGGAAATTATCTCATTTCCTTCCTGATAGAAATCATAGAATGGTCTTCTAATAAGCATAATCAGCGGGGAAAAGATGGGAAGTCGGGAGTAATTTCAAGGGACAAATAATCATTTAATAGGTGGACGCCTTTGTCCCTTGGAGCGTAGCTCTCACTCAGTTTGCTCGAGCAAAAAAATAATAATCCGACTGATGTCTCACACGGTTTAGAACGTTATCCCGTCGTCCGTCGAATACCACCAAAGTCCTGTAAATTGACAAGATTGCATACCAGCAAACATAAACCCCAGGAGGAGGTTGGGGGGAGCAGGGAAAGTGATATCTGTTTGTATTCTAGTGATTATTTTCACCTTGGATGAGTTCCCTTCCATCACATTTCCCACTAGCACACGGCTCGTTGCGCTTTCCTGTGAGTGACACGTGACAAATTGACAGTGAAATTATTTCTATTAGTCAATGTGTACCTTTTCCTTGCCACCCAGTCATTTCTCGGTTAGCTCCTAGATTTGGTGGTAGAAACCAAAAGAAAAAAACTACTCTTGTGTGGGTATAATAGGCATAAACTCTCATGGTATATCCATTATATTTATTGGGTGGCTTTTGACATGTGAAAGTTTTCGGGTGTAACATCATTACAACAACATCTCCAGCCATATACATCTACACACAATCCTGTTGACTGTAATCCCACTCTTTTTTATTCAACGACAAGACAAACTTCCGGTGAAACTTTTTTTCTCCCCGTGCCCATATAATTATCCACGCGATTTAGGGAAAGCAACAAGCGTAAGGGGAGCAGAGAAAGGAATTGAAGAGGACATTGTGTACACCACGTAATTGCAGAATAAAACAAACGAACCCATCCCCATTCTCCGGTAGTCTAGTAAAAGGAGAAAAGGTTGAGTATTCATAGTTCTCATCAAATTAGCCATCCATATATAACACTGCTCGCTCGGTTGTTCGTTGTTATAGGGAGGAAAAAGTCGACAATCTTTTTGCATAGGCAGAGAGATCCTCTTTCTAAGTGATTGTAGACCAGGGAACCTGAGAATTACGAGAGGAAAGACTGGTGTGGGGAGCAACGGACAACAAGGGAATTCACTCTGGAGAGTTTTCTCTTTTCATCTCTCTGTTCCAAGTTGGTGTGCTCACAGAGCCCAAACAAAAGTCAATTTCGAGTGTATACACAACACAAAACAACCAGAAACTTTTCCTCCACACAAATAACTACTCACGTGAAAAATTAACTGGCGACAGATTCCGTCTCCAAAGCCGTGGACCATTTAGCTTTTATTTGTGGGGGGTACGGTACACACCTGGCTCCTTTTGTGGCTGGTCCCTGCTATTTATCGTTAGCTTACGCAAGACGGATTTTCCGTTTTGAAAACTGAAAAGGAGTTAGAAAAGGCGGATCCCTGTGTTAAATCAACTATTTATTATTCTGTATTATATAAAGGCTAAAGAAGGGACATTTTGCCATGCGTATTTTACATAGCTATCACGCTCACAGGATAACGATAATTGGTGAAATAGTGAGACGTTTTGCTCCATCCAACCTTAGGGAAAACGTTTAACGTGTGAAATAAGTAATAACTCGAGGACGGAATCCCTATAAATTGTTTCAAACTTGGCGTGCGTTAATTCGTCCTCCAAAAATACACACTCCTATCGTGCATTCACTCGTCCGTCACACTCCTCGTTACGCAGCGGATATAACATCCCCAGGAATTTTTTCCCCAGCAAAAAGAGGAATATAACAACGGTCAGACGGTCTGCAACTTTGCACCGAATTCACTTCTAAATAAAACACCGTCCAAACAAAACAATGTAAGTAATCCGACTTTTATAGGCTATAAAAATAACTAAAAACCGATTACATTCAGTTTACACATCAGATCAAATGAAAGTAACTCTGAGTTGAGTGGCGAAAACTATTTTTTGGTTTTCTCTCCCTTTTCATCGGAGTTTGGTCGCAAATTAAGGTTCCAAAGACTGTTCCAAATACAAACTATGCCGTGGTCTGGAATCTCCCTGGTAAAGGGTTTTCTGTAGCACATAATAAGTTATACTTATACGCAGTAAAACACAATTACAATCAATCAAGATTTATTTATTTCATTGTTAAAAGTCAAAGCCTCCCCTTCACTCATCCATTACCAGTCGCAATTACCACGCCCCAGAAAAATGCCAACTCATCTCCAAAATTTGCTCCGACTCGACTCTTACTCACACTATTCTTCTGTTGTTGTTTTACCTTGTTTCCGAATTATTTTTGCAATTTCACAAGGCTTTGTCTCTGAAACAGGAAAAACAAAAATGGCGTATAGCCACTGCGCCTTTACCATTTCCGTATTGGAATGCACAGTGACAAGTTCAAACTGCCATGATGCAAAATGTAATTTGCGACGACAAAAACTGAGCCCACATACGCATACAATTTCCTTAGTTGTAGTATGTAAAAACAACTTTTTCCTGGGAATGTGCATTTCTTAATTTTATGCTTGAACACTCTTTTTAGCGCATCAACTTTTTCATAGCTTACCAATGTCTGCAGCGGTTTTTAGATTTCGGGATTTCGGTACGAAGAGCTGGAGAAAGTGGGTATATCCTCCTGGAAAGGTATCTTATCGTACCAACATCATTTATTTATTCATTGCATATTCAATCCCAATAAGTTTGGATTGAATATATGTATAGTCTCATACATGGAGCGGGTAGCTGAGAATGGAGCAACTTATCGACGTAATAAATTGGGTTTCTCAATTAGGCTCCAGCTTCCGGTTGGTCGCTCCTGGGAGGTAGTAGTCTGTGGATTATTTACATAAGAAATATTCCCAAAGTTTGGAAACACTGGGGCTAATTTTTCCCGTGAAATCAGATCGCACACATGGGTACCTATATACATAATCTGAGGAAAAGGATGGCTTCCCATATCACATGATTTCTACGGATATACTTACCTTTCGCCCAGCTTTTCTATTTGGGATGGGAATGCCTTTAACTGAAAAAAATCTGAGGGTTGATGGATGAAGGGATATAAAAAGGCGATATGACTTGTCAGATCTTTCGAACGGAATACCTATGCAGACTAAAGGAGATTTTGTCTGGGAGATGCGATGGGAGAACGGGACGGTGACTCACAGTCAATATTTTTCTGCTACGATTTAGAGGGATTTAGAGTTTTCCCGTATCTAGAGAGAGAGAGACGGCTGCTATGCATGTACAAGTAGGCCATATATATTATTTGAAATTCAGGGGAAATATGATGACTGAGAGATTTTCGTGTCTATGGTGTGCAGCTATTATTCGAGAGTCCCAGACGGAGTAAAAGTAATCTGGTCTCATTTCCTCCTCCAAATGTTTCTGCAGTGGTATAACTCATTTTGGAAAGTATGAATGAAATGTAACCCCGTCTAGAGGAGGATGCTGTGTCGCAGATGAGCAATGTGGTAGTTTTCTAGGGGTTGAATAATCTCGAAAATGAAATGACCTAGTAACCCTGCCTGAAAACGGGGTTGTGCACGTTTGCCTATTTCCCCATGAATAATTTCAATCTCATATTATCCCCGAACACTGACTATGAGATGCCGGTGCCGCATGTCCTTAATTAAACTTGGCTTTTCAGACAATCCGACAATCCGGCTCTAAGGTCTAGACAAAGTTTGCTTGCTCACATATTCCCTGGAATATGGAGCCTGAAAGGACATAAAACGGGGAAATTTGACGTAATGCCTTTGTCATTCCCTCCACCTTTTCTACGCTTAAACTACTGCATTGTTCATCAGAGACATCGTTCCCGCAAGCCGACTTGCAATATATAATGATTCACATCATGTTTTAATTTGCACACATTGCGGCTCCTTAGATTTTTAAATGCTTGGTGAAAGTTGGCATCTTTTGCGTATTCCAATACTCGTCCCTCGCGACCTTGGCTTGGCTTGCTCCACTGGAGATGCACATATCTCCTGGAATAATTACCGAGAAATGATTTTCTCAATACACTTGAGCAAGACTGAAAATTGAAACAGTCTACCAGAAAAACTAATAGTAGGAAAATATGCAGGTAGCTGGCAAGCACCTGGTGGCTGGCAGCTGCAGAAAATAGCAGGTTAACAATATCATTCTTTCCCTTTGAATTTATTTAAGCATTTCGTTTCCCAAGTCTCAAGAGCCCTGAAGATTTCCCCGAAGAAATGTAATTTAGAGATGATCAATTTAATCAAATGCTCTTTTTGAAAATAGGGATAGGTAATCGCATGAAATATAGACAGTGGATGGAGCAAACAGGGAGGAAATGTAATAATGAAAATCTATATACTTATCCCTGAGATGCCAGGAGGAATAAAACTTAAGTGAACTGCAATATATTTGTATTATTAAACTGCAACTTTCGAGTGCCCTGTTGCCTTTGTAGTGTGCTCGATGTTTTATGAATTTACCGTCCTTCCAGGAGAAAAGCTTTTGGATAGAGAATGTTATAGCAAACAAATATGAAAGGTTTCTTTTAAAAAAACGAAAAAGTCTATTTTATTTCGATAAAAAAAGCAAGGGATTCCTGCCTCAAAATTATCACTGAAAGAAAGAAAAAAGTTGAGTCATTCTTAAAGTTTCTCTACTGCTGGCTGGGTGATAAAAGACAAAATAGAATATAAATTTTTTTTGCAATGTTTGCTATTGCTATAAACCAGTCTGGCGATCGCACTGTAGCAAGAAGGTCACAATTTTCCATTTGAAAATCGTCCCGTGTTTTCAATTCTCACAGGACGTTTTTGACTGTTGCTGCAAGCAAAGCCCAGTTTTTCTCCCTCCATGTTTTCTCCCACAATCAACAAATTTACATCAATTTATTTTGAACAAAAAGTAGGCTGAAGAGAAAACAAAGCCGGACTTTGAAAAAGTGATCCTTGTCGAGTTTTAAAGGAGAACAAATGGAGAGCATAAAGTGAAAAAATAATGATTTCCATGTTGCGTCGTCCAAAGTTGAAAATTCATCTGAGGAGGGAACCCACGTGGGTTGGTTTGGTTGCCTCAGCCCTTTTTCCCCTTTAAGGAAAAGAGTAAATATAAAGAAGAGGAAATGCCCCAAGTTTCAAGAATCTCAGAGAGCTAGCGGAAGTAAGTGAATGGAGGTTTTTGACTTGTTCAAATGCAATATACGTACATCTGTACGTACATACGTAGAGTTCCTTCTGTGTGAGCGGCGAGGAAAAGTCAGAAGAGGAAAAATTCCATTTGCTCTTGACATGTCCCGTTCTTCGTTCTCTCAACTGTCGTCCTCGTTTCATGAAAAAAAAATAACATCGCGGCGGCCGAGTAGCCGTAGCCGTAGCCCATGTAATAAAGTAATTCTACATGAGTGTCTATACACTTTGTGTGTGCTCCCTCACCACGCTCCCACAGACATCCATCCAGACAAAATAAGGTTGTGTGGGGCTGGAGTATGAAGAAAGTGAAAAAAGTGAAAACAAAGGAGAGGAAAGCATAAAAGTTCATGGATCCGTAAGAGCGAAAATTTATTACTCCGCATTAGGGATTCTTTCTCTCCTCTCTGACTTTGTTGACTATAATATGGTCTCTAATTCACTGAGACCAAGTCGCAAATCACAAGTATCATACAATATTATGTGAGATGTGATGTGTGTGTACACACATGTGTATTTCATAATATTATCAAAGCCAACCATATGATGATGATGAGCATTGTTTTTGTGACCGGGGAAGCCCAGCCAAACAAAAAAAGGGTGGCTGGTGATAACAACACTGATGCAGATTGTGCATAGGCTGAGGAGGATATAATCGGCGAGTTTGGTGGTAAAACGGTTTTTTTTATCCAGCGGCATGTGACCAACCGAGTCAGATGATGTGGTGAGATTAGTTGTGCATTATCTATCCATTTCGCTGCTAGCACTACTCTCTCTCTCTCTCTCTCTCTCTACCAAAACACATCTATTTATTATGACAATTATGAAGTTTAAGGGGATACTGGCTGGCAGGGCGGCGTGAGTTTCTAGGGAAGTGGCCTTAATGGGTGATTACGCTATACTCGGTCGGTCGGTGGCCTGCCTACGTGCAAAATATACTGACTGCTGCGAGTTCGTTGGTGGAATGTGTACGTACGTACCCTTCCTACTTTTATGATTAACGGGCGGCCAGAAGCAGCTTCCTTTTCAAATTAAATGAAAGAAGATTAGTACAGAGCGGAGTGGTAATAATATGGTAAGGAAAATGAGATAGAAATCGGGATTTACGTGAGAAAATCTACTTTTGCCATTTTTTTTATCTCCTTTTCTTACGGAACGGCGGAATTGTGACAAAGTCAGGGATTTCCAGAGTGGTTTTGCTCGAGGTATTATTTTATATTTGTCGTATTATTCCTTCCATATTAAACCGTGTACGGTTCCATACCCACAGAAATATATATATACCTATAGTTTTTTGTTGGGTACAGAAAAAAACACTGACTAGGAGGAAAAACACCGAGATAAGTATTTTCGTATCCCTCCAAAGCAAATGTGTGCACCTTGGTGAAGAAAAGTTTTCACAATGTAGGTTTCTTTCGTTTGCTTATACCTTGTCAACACGCACTTCACGTAGAGCCGCATTTAAAATATCTTTTCGAGCAAAACCCACAATATTTTAGGATTTTGGAAGTGTTATTCCCAACTGGAGATATAAGTTTTCCCTTTTATGGCATGTGATTTTCTTGTTAAAGCATACAAAATTAGTTTCCATTTCATGTCCCCCAGTATAAAACTCTGAGGAGTTGTGTATACCACGTCGGTCGCGTCGTGAAGAAAATAATAGAGTGCGTGATTCCTTGCTGCTGCTGCTGCTGCTGGAGAAACCTCGTTTCCTCCACACACACACTGGAACAATGTTACTCCCAAAAATTTCCATACCAGCAAAATTTAACTAGGTCACGAAAAACGGCTCACTGACTTAATCAGTTAATAATTCTCCGGTTAAGAGTATCCTCCAAAAATCGCTTTATTATGGGCTCTCACCATTTTCCAAACTTAAACTTCCAAGCCTAATAACCATATACCCACACACACACACACACACACACACACATACACACAAATCGTCCTCCATATTCCACTACGTTATACATATTAACTCTTCTACTGAACAGAAAAATAAAAAGTTTTCCTTCTTTCTCCGTGGACGTGGAACACGTAACTGGCCCTGCCTGCCTTCATGTGCATGCGTATACTTATATGATTTCGGAGAGAAAAATGAAAAGAAAAAAGGCCATGCAAACTTTCGAGTCACTTTTAAGTTCCCTATTAGTGGAAAACGACCCCGACGACGGATCCATGTGTTCCATAATGTGCCTGGAAATTAGTATGCAATCCTGGTTTCCTTGTGCGGACAAGATCGAACGGAAGCAATAACGTGTATTATGTAGCAGCAGCAGCAGCACCAGCAGCAGCTGATTTTGTTTTCCTTACCTTGTAGCCCTTACGATATCCACAGACCACTTTTCAGGACCACGACGCGACGACGACGACGATACCGGCACGTTTTCTTTCTCCTCGTCTGCTCTCCTTTCCCCTAGAAACACCAGGAGTTCCGGAGTTGACAAGGGTTTTTTTTTCTTTTCGGCGAAAAAATATCAGAACGTTTTGGACTTGTAGTGGTAGTAGTAGTAGTAGGAGTAGGCTGGAGTCCTAGACAGAAAAGTATAAGCACACTGTTAATCATCCGGATTATGGACGAACAGCAGGGGTATGCATGTTTTTAATGTGTTATGACGAAGTGGAAGGAAGGGAAAAAAGACTAATAATAAGTTGCTGCTGCTTATTCCCCCGAATGGAATATATATGCTGGAAACCATGACTTTTTCCCTGGCTCCACACATATATTGGGTTACCTATAAACAAAAATGACTCGTGTTAGCCATGTTTCCGGAGGATTTCATCCTCCAGCTCCAGCTCTCACATGGACCCCATCGTACCCCACCATCACTTTAATCACAGCAACTTTTCATTTTCCACTGAATTTGTTTTTTGTGCTGGGAGAGTAGTAGCGGTGGTGGCGCACGGGTCGAAAGTCATTAAATGATGAGGAGGATATGGTATATATATATAGTCCCATGCTGTATATATATACATTATTTACGCTTATTATTAGCGAATAGTAAAAGACTATGGGGCACGTAAGGGGAAAGAAAGAAAGAAAGAGTTGTGCGCCTTGTCTCACTAAAGTAGAATTTTAGAATTCATCATCATAATATTTTTTTCCTCTTTTCTTTTCAGACGGAATGTACAGCGTCGTCAGTCATTTGTATTCGAGACCACAGAGACAAAAGAAGGCACTGAATAAAGCAAGACGTCAAGATCTCTCGTGTCCTTCAAGACTGATTGGCTACATCCGAAAGCGGTTCAATCAAGACAAAGGTGGAAGCGGTGGTTCGTTCATTCTCCATTTTTTTTCATATCTCACATCTTTCCACTAATTCCCTGCAAAAGAAAAATCCCTTGCATCCATCCAGCAAATATTACAGAACGGGATGTATTTTATTGTTGATGCTTTGCTTGTTTTGCTTTTCCCCATCATCATCATCATCATCATCATCACCGTGAGTGAAATGACATGAGTGTATTGTCTACCAAAACACAACATGTTTCTCATGATGAGCCCTCCATTTTCCTCCTGCCTTGTGAACTATGAGCTTTTTTTGGCTAGCGTTATCAAAGTTCTGCAGGGTTGCATGCGCCGGCACTACAAAGTACTCGACGGAAAATGGAGTGGGGTTAAATGTCAGACAAGGAAAATCACTAAATTGTTGATGTACACAGAGAAACACAACGCTTTTCGCTTCCACTCCCAAAGCACATTCGGCTTAACGCCTGAAGCATCATCAAGCCTGGAATAAAGTGGGATGCAGAACCGCATCGTAGTTTTTATTATGTCTTTTCTACTAAGTAGCTGCTTATGCATATTTTGTATCCTGCATCAAAACTTTTTCAGTTTACTTAGGTACCCATTTCCATTATGGAGTTCATGTGCACACGTTTTTCCGCGAAGGAAAGCAGCAGCTCGCCGAGACATGGAATACCTACGAGTACAATCAGGAAGCGAGTATTCCAGTTTTGTTTCCTGTTTTTTTCCACAAAACGATGGAAAGCCTGCGTGAGCACTTGTGTGGGATACCCTAAACGGGGAGAAAAAAGTTTATGGACAAAGCAAACCCAATGGAGGATTACTCCAAGTTGTGCCTGCGAACCTGATAATAAGGAGTAATAATAATATTCTCGATGGCCATTTCGAACATGTTGCTTGGTTGCATATGACAGGAGAAAGTTGAGAGAAAAAGGAGGGAGAGGGAGAGAGAAAGAGAAAATGCTATTTTTTCATATCATCACTATAAACACGGATGAATGCACTGGATATGGATGTGAGTGAGTAAGAATAAAAACCATCTGCATTACGCTTAAGATAAATTTTGCATGCGTGAAAGAGCCTCTCTTTTTCCTTTTATTCCTTTCAGCAACCTTTCTTTCGCCGACCATTCCCCTTAAGCTTCTGGTATTATCATCAGCAGGCAAAAATGGGATGCATGCATGTATACACTTACACCGCACCGCACACAGACGGAGACTAGCCCTAAGAAAAACTTTCTTCTTCCTCCTTTTAGGTCCATATGCTTGGGAAGTGTGTGTACGTGTGTGAAGCATGTAGGTTTTATTCCTCGTGCCATGCATCATCTCTTATATTCTGACAAAAAGAGAAAAAATGGTTATTTTTCACTACAAGTGGAGACTACACACACACTTCAAACTTAGCAACCACTCAAGCACTCCTTTTTGAAGAAGAATTTCTCCAAGAGTAATATAAAAAATTGCAGGAAAAAAATGAGCACATTTAGGGAAATTTAGAATGATCCAAAACCGTATGGGATGACAGCGAAAAGAAGCTTTTTGACTTTACGTCCAAAAAAGTACGCATGTGGACAGAGAATCTAAACTTTCTCAGCAGCGTGCATACATCCATCCAGCTAGACGTGATTGTGTATTGACTTGTAGTATCCACCAAAAGTTTTCTCAACATCAACTTCCTTTTTTCCGAAAAGATGAATGTCTGAATTCTGCTGGACTAAAAAAACTAGTCAAATACAACCGGGTTTTACTACTTACACTCATTCATATTATCTCCCCTGTCGGGCTGCATATGGGGCTGGGATGGAACGCTAACGTATTAGATGACAAATGCAATAACTTAACTTGGAATCGATCCTCGTCAAATTTCATATAAGTATTATCCTTCGAAAAACCCATTCATGATGATGTATACCAAAATAAACCATATATTTATTTAGGGTTTTCCGATATATACTTTTTAGCCTGACTGGTCACGTTGTTGAAAGATAAGTATGGATTGATATTAAATTTCCGTATAGCGTGCAATAGGGTTTTTGTGTTCGTGATATCCCCACACCACATCCCAATATCAAGTTCATGGGGTAGAGATACGGGATACGTGTGTCCTCAATAATGATGCAGGATTGGAATTCTGGAATGGCTTAGGTAGTCTTTTTTTACTCCTTCTCGTGTGCGTACAGGCTGTCTAGGGAAAAGTATATCCCATCTGTTTAGTAACTTGCCACTGAGATTTTTTTTATGTATCTTGATCGCTCCTTATTGTATCATCACCACCATCCTTCTTCATTCCATCAGTTCATCCGGACTTGACAAAGGAGGAAGAGTCAAGGAGAAAATGATGCAGGGGGAATTGAGAGATGAAGAGGTGCGAGTGAAATCATCAATTATTGCTGGATCTCTCGTTCCCCACCACTTTCCCTTTCTTTTTCCACAAGAGAGGGCACACAAGATATTTGGCGAAATTCTAGATAAGATATGTGTGCTGTTTGCAGCTCCCCATGATAAAAACCACTTCCTTTTGGGTATTTTGAAGTGTGACAATCAAAAAGTGACGGGGTGCGATTCCTTGACAAATCGACTTTTGAAAGGGATCTGATGTGATAGCCCAGAAAATGGGTGGTTTCTTTCATTCCGCTATATATGTCATCATGATGAGTAGGCGGAGAGAACATTTTCCCAAAAAAAACTACTCCATCAACTGCTAATATGTACTACTGGGAAAGAATGAATATCTTTTTTTTTCTGGGGAACTTAAGAGAGTGGGATTCCTTTTGCGTTGAGTTGTTGTGCTCTCGAATATACGTCAGGCACACTTTCACTTCCACTCCAAGAATGGGAGACAAATGACACAATTGAGCAGCCACATTTCCACTCTTTTTTTCTCTCTCCTTCTCTGTGTGTATATGTGTGTGTGTGTGTGTCACCGGAAAACCCATAAATTATACATAGTCCCAGGGCGTACGATAGTATTTTGTATTTGGAACTGGCAAGGATTTTTTTCCGATTGAAAAAATGCATCTTTGCTTTTACTTCATTTGTCCAGTGTCGGCTTTCCCCAGAAGAAATACGATGCTATTGGGAAAAAACCTGGTCATGTTTCCAGACTTGTAAGGAAAACCCCCATCCCGGGGCAATGTTTTCTTGTGTAGTAGACACCACCTTGGAAACTATATTTTATTTTGACTTGCTCCGGGACAAAATATAATTTAATATTTTAGTCGTGAGCAATTTCCCTGGAATCAAGCAGTGTTCCGCATCAGTTCGAGGTCCCGCATCAAATTTCTTATTTCTTGGGTAGGTGGTCCCACTACCAAACAAAAAAACGAGAGAAAAATGATCATGAACAGGAAATCGTTATTACGACCATTAGACAACTCTACAATTTCCCCCGTGCAGAATCTTTCTCATTTGGGATAACCATGGGGGAAAATGGTGGAAGAAGTGGTCGTCTTGTGTGTGTGTGTGCACAACTTCAGTTTGCATTGGACCATAAGAAAAATTGAGAACGCATCTGGTCCTAATGCACGTTAGCCAGGAGAAAACATAATAATAATGCTGCTTCAAGTAAATCTAATGGGATGCATTGGCGGATGGCAGTAGAATTCTAGTTACTTTGTCTTCTCATTCTAGCCATGTAGCGCACGGAACAACACATATCCCAAACTGGAACTATACAACCATATCCTCCTCACCCTTTACACAGACACTTTCTCCACGAGAGAGAAGAGACAGAAGAATGCAAAGGCGAATCGATATCTATAATGCAATGCAGGGGAACCTCTCTCCCACACCAACTTTGTGCTTTATACTGCATTGCGAAATAAATTAGAGATTGGTTTCGTTTTTTATCCGTCCCAGCTTGTTTAGAATGTACAACAAGTAATACATCAAAATTATATAGTGTTGGACCACCGGGTAAGCAAGTTAGCGATACACCTTATATATACGGAAACAACTTTGGGGGATGACTCGGGATGAGAGGAGAATGGAAATGTAGAAAGAAAGTTTTCTTTTGTATGCAGATAAAAACCTTTTGGCTAAAAATCAAGGTCTAACTGGGATGGATGGGGGATATCGAAGATGTGTAGAGAAGTATATTTTTTGTGTGGAAAAGCAACGTGAGGTCAAAACTGATAAAGTAAAAAATGTAGCTTTTATGCTTGGAGTGCAGATTTGTGGGTGCCTCAGCTTGATTCACATTCCGGTCGAGAATTGAATTGATGATGAAGTTAGCCCTAAGTTTATGTAGATCCATGTGTACTCCATATTTCTTACTTACACATTGTGTGATGTTTTTTCATTGAAGCAACTGTTGTGACTGGAATTTTTTCCTTGAGAAGGCTATTATTTCGGGATGTGCTTGGACCCACCCCCATATGGTGGGCAAGGAGTACCACCTACCTACAGCCTATCCAACCATCCTAGGGCTATCAAAAATTTCACAAGGGTACGGACGAGATTTACATTTAATTGTTATTCCTTCGAGAGAGGTGGGAAGAAAGGCGTACAACATGCAGCATGATATATTGCGATTCTCCTAATGTCTCCATTCTGAAAGATACGGGAACTGAACCTATTTTTCTCGCAACTCGAAAGCAGGGGTGAAAGTTGAAAGTATGTAGGTTTCCAAAAATAACTTTGATATTTGCACTATACCACGCGACAATCCAGAATGATCACCTTTAAGTATTCCGGCAGGCCTTGTCCGACTGAAACTGCGCATATTCCCTTAGATTAGAACTATCTATATCTTTTACAAATTTTTCCTCAAACTGTCGTTGATGAATTCCAAGATTGAAGTTCCGATTTTGGTTTTGCGGAGTATGTTGGTAAGGGTGATCGGATCCCAGCCCAACCGATGGGTCAATCATACCTTTGACTGCTCCAGAGTAGATTCCGTATCCTTGTCGGTGGTAGATAATGACTATAACTTAATTTCAAACACCCGTCATGATATTTTGCACATTCACGGTTATGCTTGGCTTATAACATATAAGTATGTTTGCAAAAATGGGACGAACTGGGATATGGGACGTGGTTCGAGAAAGTTTTTTTTCCAGATATCAAGGACAAGTTGATATATCTGGTAAATGTGCTCCCGTCCTTCGTCACATTCACGTCGGACCAAGTGGTGAAATGTAAATACACAAAAAAGTAACGGGCATTAATTAAGTACACTTCTTACTAAATAACACCTTAGACGTCAAAATGGCAACTGTTTGGTTTTCTTGTAATGCGTAAATGGTCCGATTCAAATAAGAGCAAAACCCTCTCATGACTTTTGAGCTGAAGGTGAGTGAAGCGTTCCCATTCTGTGAGATATAATATAAACAAATACATTGATGATGAAATACCACTAAAAGTGGTCAGATTGAACGCGTGACTTTTTCCATGTCCAGTGCCCACATTATGCTTGCGAATCACGACTTATTTCATTCATTCATCTCATATATCATTTGTTCTAGTCTAGCAAGGTTCGTGAAAAGGATTGCGGAGAATATTAACATTTAAGCCATAATTAAAAAACAATACATGCACAATTGCAACAAATTAATAATAATTGTGATAATAATAAATCATTCAATCTGAGAACTTGCTGACATTTATTTACATATTTAATCTACATATTTGTTTTACATATTTAATATAGCTTCGTGTGGTTTGCCAATTTATCACGCTTCGCTAAAATCAAAATTTGAAACTCAACACAGAGTGACTACTGAGATTTCGTTTAATATCAACATCGTTAATTTTAGCAAAATTAATTAGTGAATGGAGCAAGGAGGATCTCATACAAAGTTACAATACATGTAATTTGCTATTATTAAATTATTAAAAAAATTATTAAAGTATTCATAAATTTTGACGTGGTATACAGATTTCCAAATTCAAACAACATATATTTTGCTATTAAATTACATAGAAATGAAAAAGTACATTTTTTTTCTAAGCCAAATAAGAATATGTATCCTTTTGCCCTTCAGTACGCTCAAGGTAGTCCTTTTCAATGAGCATTTCGATACATTTCTGGCAAGAAGCAAGAAGAGAAATATTGTCAGATTTTTATATTGTACGCACATAAATATATAAACCGTCACATTGACCTTCAAAAACTCAAAAGTATAATTGAACACTTACCTTAATCATTGGCACGCGTGGATTAAATCGGGCTCCCAACTGATTTAGAACCTCTGCAACAAGTTCTTCGTGCTTAAAAACTTTCCTCATTTTCATTATTCTAACAATTGCAGCCTGGATAAGTATCTTCCTATCTTCTTCAATGACTTGATGTGTCTGTTCGTGCTCCTGTTTGACTTCGTCTTTTAGAGGTACGTTAATGTTGACTCGAAGCTTCTTGTTTTTGTAATCTTTACACAATGACACCATGGTATCGGCAGTGAGATCGGTTTTGTTCTCGCAATTTTGAGGACCCAAAAGTCTTGCTTTGAAAAGAATCTGTAGCACCTGTATGTAATATTTACAATTAGGTAGTTATACTTTCAGTCACCAAAAATTAGTTAATAAATTATATATGTTGTTGTGTCGTTGAATGGAATTCGTTTAATCGAACCTGAACTAGCACGTCCATCCTGAGTTTTGTTGCTTCTGCCAATTCTCCAACTCGATAAGAGTCACTAGAGTTAAACATTAGAAGTACCGCCATTTGAAACGTGGACGCTTGAAAAATATAACGATTTTTGAAGCAGTTCGTCACTATGTCTCCCTTTGAACGGTTATACAGCCAACTTAGTTTTCTGCCACTGTGTTTCGTGTTGTAAAATTCGTTGAATTTGTTAACACTATGTTCCAACTAGATTATTGGTAAAAACAAGCAAATATTTAATGACCAGATAACGTCACACTAATAATAGACTATTTAGTAACTTTAATTCAATATTCCA
>JAANSN010003766.1:0-17276 GCA_036850665.1 Dicranocentrus wangi | reverse complement strand
GACAGCATGAATCCCCACACTTCCCCCTCGCCTCCTTTCAAATATAAAGCTTTGTAATTGCTCCAGGATTTTACCATCCCTAAACCTCTAGTTTCAAATCGACTTTTAAATACGTGTACTTTATAAGTTCATAAAATATGCTGAAATTCGGTTTATTCGACTTATTTAGCCTTGCCTAAAACTCAACTAAAACACACGACAATTACTGATCTATTTCCACAACAGGTACGAGCGGTTTTCCGCTCGTTTTCCGTTTTAAATTATGAACTTCCTAGTCTACCCATTTTGTAGACATCTGTCTACATCCTCATACTTGTGACACGATATTCAAGGAAAACGCGGAGAGCTATTGTTATAATTCACAGAAAAATAATGTATACATGGGATTTGTTGCTCTCGCTCAAAAATTGGTTTTCCTATTAGCTGTCGAAATCCTCAGCACCGTGGGAAACTCCATCATTATTATTGTGTTTCCTCATGTTTTCCCAAGGAATATATATCTTTTCCTAGTCCGGCCGCCAAATGTGAATGCACCCCGTTTCACACCTTGCACTACGCACAATGACCTTCATAACATGCTTTACATACGAATCCCATAAATCTTGTCTTTTTTCGGTACACACAGGGTACGTACACGGCCCACCTCGCCTTTGAGCCAGCCAGTCAGCACGATTTTGTTCGTATTTTGTTACTCCGCGTGTATTTTGACAGTGGATGAATTCAGGTGTAAAATTTATGTTTGGGCCCGCTTATACGACATGCATGGAAAAGACACGAGCTCCGAGTCTCGTGGAATTTCCATGTTTATGAGGTCCGCTAATGAAATTCTCAACAGGTATGGGGAATTTATCCCTGATTTCTCTCTCTCTCTCTCCTCAATTGTGAGTGCTGGTGAAGACATGACTTTTGTTGGCAGTTTTTCTTTCTTTTTTTCGCGTGTTAATAACTAGAAAACTTGATTTCTCCCTTTTGCCCGGCGCTCATTCCATTGTGCTGCGGCTGCTGCTGAACCTGGTGATGTGATGAGATTGTGGTCAAAATCCTGGAATGTCTTTGAGAGCAAGTTAAAGGTACAAAACGACGAGGTACATGCACCATCATATCATCATGCGCTCCCTAGCTAAACCCACATGTTGTACACATACCCAATCTTTAAGAGAGGGAGAAAAAAATCTCTAGTTTGATAGCTTTAGCTGAGAGCGTCCACGACTTTCATTTAAGAGCATCATCGATGGAGTCCATCGGGTTTAAAAAAAGTTTTATGGTTATTATTCAGGTAAAGGAGCACTCAACATAATCACGCAATTTTCTTTGTTCCCTCACTAACAATGAAGGAGAATGATTAGAGCCGAAAATCGCAAAAGATGAAATTGGAGTGGAGTGTAGTCAGTCGTCTCCGGGAAAAATCTATCCGCCACCGTATTATCCTCTCAAAAAGGAGTACCAAACAAAAGGCACATCTTCTTGAAACAGAGCAACTCAATGGTACTTCTTGTTTGAGTTGTGTATTGTATTATTCTCCCATTTCAGAATATCCTGCTTCCCTTATTATGCCTTAGCTAAAGTACAAGTGATTCTAGGATTTTCGAGCAAATCCTTCTCGCAACAAAATTAATAGCAATCATAATAAATAATCGATTGGGGGTACATTTTATTCTGTATGTTTTCAATTCCAGGAACAGTGCGTGAGCCAATAAAAAACCAGATAATAGGGAAAGCAAAATAAAATGCTCGCATAAATCGAAGCCAAAAACTTTACCGATTTATCAATGGCCGTAATCTATTGTGAAATTAAAAGAAAATGTTGCAAGCCGGATAATGATCAATATAATGCAGAAGAGTACCTGAAAAAACCAGATCGAGTAGTAAGTACACAGGCGAGGCTGCACCTAAAGATAAATTCTAGAGGTCACGATCCCCGCATGCATCTTCTCCTTGTGCAGGTACATAAAAAAATTCAAATTAAACTGCATTCAACTGTCAGCACACACTGGATTCAATTAGCTATAAAGAAAATGACCTCATCCAAAAGGGATGTGTGTGAGTCGAGTCCACGAGTGAGTGAGCGAGCATAACTCTGTCACAAAATCACATTTTTACATTTGATTCCAAAAAGGGACTCGTGAATGCATGAATAGTCGCGCAGAGGGAATCCCAATAAACTCCGTTTTTTCCATTTATCACGGCTGACCTAATGGTGAGAATAAAAAATTCCGGGGAATCTTCAACCGCACATAATATCACAATTCACGACGCAACATTGAACACCACCAACCAACCATGCCACTACCACCATCCAAATTCACAACTTGTCCAAGCGTAAAGAAAGAATAATATTGTCAGGATTGGATAAGAAGAACGAAGAAGACGTGGTGGTGGTGGAGTGTGTTGTAGTAAAAGTTGTGCATGAGTTGAAATTGCATCTTGATGTCGTGTATACATATGCAATCCAAAAAAAAATGCTCAAAGGAAGCCAGATAGAGAGAGAAAGAGAGAATAGAGATCTTGGGGAGATTTCAACTGCTCACTGGATTTCTATTTGGATAAAATACCATCATTATCATCATCTTTTTTTTCTACAATGGAACACAACGACAATACACGCTACTCTGCTCTGCTCTCCAAACTACAATGCTTTATGAGCTTTTAACAATTGAAACTCGTTCAAAATGAAACTTTTTTCCCCCCTAGCTGGGCTTGGGTAACTTGGGTTTGGGTTCTTCTTCACTTGTGCTCTGCCATTACGGGTTGTTAGTTGAGTTCTTTATGCCATTCCAATCCAATTAGACATTTTTTTTCAATCTGCCTGCCTTTGCCTCTCTCCTCAATTGTGATTTCAGTTCTAAATAGCTTTGACATCTTCATTTATCTGATGGCTTTCCCATTGCGTTAGTAAATGCCTTCACTTTCGGTCGAATCATCATGATGTCTTGAGGGGCCTTTCTTGATCAGATCAACAAAAAAAATTACCAACAAAACAAGCTACTACCCCCTCGCGTCCATTGCGCATTCATTCTGGAGAAGAAGAGGAACCAGCTTTGGTCAGCAGTCAGCAGCGGTCAACTTGGGTAAAATGTATAACATAACAATGGATGGAGGGTTTGGGTTGGGGTGGGTGGGGGAAATGGTCGCATTCCAATTAAAGATTTATTTATGACTGCAAGTGGACGAAACAATTTTAATTACAATTTCAGACAATGCAATACAATACGAGATCCAGCTAGTAGCCTCTGCGCTCCGAGCATTGTTAGCTTTGATTTCACAATGCAACCAGCTAGCTCGCAACCATTTCTTGACAATGAAGCTATGTACGTTTTGAAATGTTTTGATATTTTTTCATGTCCAACGTCCAACTCATTTTGAATTGAATTGTGTATTTTCTCAAAATGTATCTCCCTTTGAGCGAAAAAAAATTTTGTGTACACTGGAAAGATCGCGGACGAGGGGAAGAAGAGAGGGAATAAAACAGTTTTTTCAATTTCGAATTGACTTTTTCTTTTCCCCTCACAAATCCTATATATACACGGCCAAGTGAACATCAGGAGGAGTGGATATTAGTAGATTTTGTGACTACTTGTCTCCTCACTCTTTCTTCTTCTTTTTCCTGTAACTTTGTGTATGATTGCAATTTTCTTTGTTGTATTTTTGGTTCTTTTTTCCAGAAAGTAAATAAATCCTCAGGAGAACCTCCTCGCCCTTTTTTCCAATGACTCAAAAAAAATATAAGCTTCGCCTACTTTACGTACTAAAAAATAGAGCTCCGCTCCGACCCCACACTGCTGTGATCGGAATCATGATGGCATTTTTGGTTTTTATTGTATAAAATATGTGTCACTGTTTAGCCTCGACCACCGTTTCTCCTGTCAACTTCAGCAGCAGAGCGAGCGAAATGTATACAAAGTGAGGAGCGAGAAGTCAGAAGAGAGGAGATCCGCTGTGGATGCAATTTTCTCCTCGATATAAAAAAAAATTCTCTTCTAAGAATTCTTTCATATATATCCAGCCAGGCTGACTGGCTGTGAGAGTCGTCGATGATGTTGATGAAAATGGGTGACTTTTTGGTGTGGTGGTCCAGGGTTGTGCCTCTCTCTCTTCAAGTGCATGTTGTGTGTTGCAGGGTGGATCGAGGACCGCGGCGCTGATCTGGAGACGGAAAAGTGAGAGAGCACTTTGAGCTACGATCGAATATTTTTTTTATGTGCGACGTGTGTGCCATGACGGCATAACCAACTTGAAGAATGCTTCATTGAATCCCATTTCTCCTGTTTATAGCTTCGCTTTGGGTGACTGGGTCGTGTGAGCCTTTCCAATAAAACAACCTTTGAATTTATCCCTTTAACCATCAGTGCTTCACTTCCGTCAATACCCACGATAAAAAAAACGGAACGGAACTCGGATAGACTTTTTTTGACTGCTATGCTAGAGCAAGGGTTGTTGTTGCCCAAGATTCGTTTGATTACGTCCCCACCAGCAGTCCGGGTGAGCAGTAGTAGTAAAAAAAGGCTGGAAAACCAACAAAGTCAGCATCAGCATCTGTAGGATTTTCGGTATTTTTCTCTCCTTCTCTCTCCTTTTGAGGGGGAAAGACATAAAAAAAGAGAAAATTTTTCAAATGATTTCAACTACAAAGGAGAGTTTCATGGAAAGGGAAAGGGAGACTTGATGACCTATGAAATGAGTAAATTATTCTCAGGATCCTTTTGACATAAACACTGTTTACGTCCTCGTAAGCCAAGGTATCCGCCAGATTAGGCTTGTGTGGGGCGCAATGGCCCGTGAAGGATTTTGATGGCAAGCACAAAAGGCAAAAGTGCACTGCACACGATATGTTATTAAGAACAAATTTTGTGGATATGGATTTGTCATATATTTATATGACTATATATGAGGGCCGATGAGGATGATGGGTTTATGGGTTTTATTGTGAGTGCTCAGCTACTTGTCATTTTTGACGACGGCTCATATAAGCATTAATTTGCATTCGGGACTACACTAAAAATATAATAATATTTTCAGATTACATAAGCAGAAGGAGGAGAAGGAGAAGCCAGCAGAGCGGATTATGCAAAAATGGCCGAATCGTAAAAATTAAATGCTGATTTTCCCCTCCAGACAGTGAAACAAGGTAAGGTCGTCGTCATACGTATGTCTTGAGTCTTGAAGTCTTCTATAACAATCATTCAAATTCTCCTCAGATTTGTTCAAGAATGAGGATGTTCTTCGACTCAAAGACGTCGTAAAATTTCGAGCAAAAAGCTAGCCGCGTTTTACAACTAGAATACCAAATGAGAGCGTCGTACAACCTTGAATGAAATTAGCATTGTTGACAGAGGGATTTTCAGCTCGTTAAAATATTACACTGTTAAAACTACACACTTACACACTTTTTTTAAGAAACTTTTTAATGCCCACCAGTCAGGTTTATATTGCTATCGATTTGTTGGATGGATGGAGGATGAATCAGGTTGGAAGAGATCAAGCATTTTATGGGAGCAGCATCAGATGAATCGCATAGCATGGCACGGAGCTATGCCCATTATATCGTACGTACCTCCAGCTATATTAGCACTTTTGAATGCTTAATTCCCCCATATTAGCACTGCCTAACGATTTTATTATTATGTATTTTTTTCTCCCTTTTTTACGACCAGGCACACAATGCGTTCATGAAGGAAGGATAGTTGTGTTTTGGTGCTGTGTTCAAGGCTGGCCCGCTCGCTATTTCACAATTTTGCAGAGATGCCTTTTGCACATCTCATAATACTCTCATACTCCACGCCATATAGCTTCTCATTCCCATTCTCATATTGCATGGCAATTCTGAAAGCTAAACTATGCTCTCATGTTATACGCTACGCACATGATTATTACTCCGTTTTTGTTGTCTACTACAATCCCGTATGCAGTCATTCACAAAAGAAAAATAGTAATAAAAAGGAGCATTAGTTGTTCCCCAGTAAGTATTACATCAAAACCAGTACACAGCCAAGCCACAACCGAGCGAGGCAGAGAGAGAGAGAGAGAGAGAGGCAGTGCAGTAACAAGTTTAGTATTTTTGTTGCAATAATAATGTTCTCCAGCAGCAGCAGCAGGAGCAGCATCACAATTGTAATACTCCACTTGGAGGAGTAGTGTCTGTGTGTGTGTGTGTGTGTGGAGGCACAAAGTGGAGTAAAAAAATGTGTCTAGTGTGTGTAGCGTACGGCAAAAGCAAAGAGCAGCAATGCCAATGACAATGTTAATGATATAAAGGGGATGAAGAGAGGCACAGGGAGAGATGCACATGGGACTCTTTCGCTACGAATAGTAATGTATACAGAAATTGTATATATACGAAACGACTGTAACGAGTAACAAAAAAATGTTTTGGTGGAGAGTGGTACGTTACGTACCGTTTTGCCTCAAAAGTTGAGCAAGTTGCCACTCGGTATAGCTGGAGATTGGGGCTCGCTCCTCTTCTGCAAGTAAAAAAATTGTACATCTGCTAGCTTCTATTTTCTATAATATTTTAGTTACTTTGCTAGCTTGTGTTGTGAGTTGGAAGGCTTTGGTGGAGTTCACGCTATTGCTCTCCTCCGTTCTCTCCGGAATCCCATCGCATGGACCAGCGAAGAGTGCAGAAGGGGCAAACCGAAGACGGTCTCTGGCTCTAACGTCAGTTCAATAGCAGCAGTGCTCACAGAAGCAGCGAAACCAGGTTTCTTGAGAGGAGAACCGTATAACAGGCTAAACTTCAAATGCTCTCGTCGACTGCGAGTCGAACGAAACACACAACTTTTAAATACAGGGATACAAGCAGGAGTCTGGAGAAAAGAACGGAGTGTGTGGGTATGTGCCACACTGCCACTCCATTTATACCTAGGCTCGAGCAAAACACCAGCTCAGTCAGTCTGCGTCAGCTTGTGTGTGCTTAAGTTAGTCGCGGCGGTTGTTAAAAGGGACTATTGTGAGGGGAAAAAAGCTCAGACGCTGGCTCTCTCTCGAACAGGTAACAAAATCCTGGTATAATAGCAATTTTGCACAAGACACCCACTTGAGTCATTTCGTGCTGGACCGGCTAGAAAATATCTTTGCCAATCCTTGCTTATCTTTGTAAATGAAACAATAAACCGGAAAACAAGCAACAAAATAATCAACGTTCAAGTTTGTCAAGAAAAGCGAAGACGGTAAATTGTATACGGTTCACAAAAAGTATGATTCGTATTGAGTGGAAAGTTTTAAAGGAGTTGATAATTAGCAGCTTGAAATAGCCAAATTGGTCAGTGACATAATATATCGAGATATTTTACATGATTGAGTGCGATTAGTGAGTTATTCAAATGACCTTTATAGTAATTGCTATATGACATCACCGCCATCTTCTTTAACTTATGGATAATTTGACATTGACTCAAACCAAAACTCGAGAAAAGTCAAAAGTGTAAAAAAAACAAATTTTAAACATAAAGTTGGTTCGTATTCGTAAAGTGAATAAGTCTTTCGAGGTTGGAAATAAAAATAACTCATGTGTGTTTTAATTAAATATTGCCATCAATTCCAGAGATTTTCTGGGAATTAGATTCTTTCCAAGTTTGAAAGTTTTTTTTTACAAAAATGCTTTGCTTGTTTGAGTAAAAACAGTTCCAGTTTGGAGAAAATTAGAATAAATTTTTGTGGACTAAACTAAAACTTCCGGAGAATCGTAAGTTTTATTTTCCCCCTTTTAAAAACATTCTTATATTCATCCCAATTCTCCGTATTATTACAAATATGGAGAGCTTTATCAATAATTCATACCGGAAAAAGTTGAAAATGTTCTATGCATATAGCGCTATTCTTGGAAACTGGTGGAAATATAAACAAATAACGCGATATCCGCATAACACTCCAAAATCCGTCATTGCACCAAAAATCCCAAAAAATGGATTTGCCATCAAAAACTGTACACAAAATCTCGTCAAAAATATTATTATACTCTTCTGGAAAATATATGAATTTCAAAATAGACTTTTTTTTTAGTTTACAAAGATTTCAAGCTGTAGAGGTAGAGGATCCCGATAGGATTTTTTTCTCGCAAAAAAAAACGCGTGCCTTCTTTTTTTAAGCAGGAGGTTGCAGAGAAGTGAAGGAACATAACATGGAACATGTGTAGCTTTACTACTGTGGCTTTTTGGTGGTCTGACATTGACATTGTCAACGAGTGAGTTGAATAAGCTGGCTGGTATGTAACGCAACGCACACAAGTTTAATGTATACATATACTATTCAGTTCCGACACAAGTTTTTTACTTTTACTTTTTTTTGCACAGTATCATAATATATCTTGCTATCACAAAACGAGAACATATCTCACCGCATCACCACCACCACCACCGCCACTACCACCAGGAGTAGAGTTTGAGTTCGTACTGAATACTTTTCCTTTCCCAACTTTTTTTCTTCTTCTTCCTTTTAACCTACCACCCGCACAATTGGAATGCGTCTATCTCAGCATGATAATGGTATGACGGGAATATAAAATGATACGAAAAAAAGTTGAGTTGAGAAGGAAGAATGTATTTGAAAAGGAAACAAGTTGACTTTATTGAGCTGTTGACAGTAGGTGTCTGACTGGAATGTGAACACAAAAACTTTTTTTTTATTACTATATACTTTGATGTACACACACACAGGTAAAAAGAGGTAAAAAAATATATTCTCTGAAAAATTCCTCTCTCTCTCTCTCTCTGACTTTCGCTGCTGCCTGCTTTTTGTCACACAAGTTTGATGTGAACAAATCTCAATAAGACGGGGATATATTTGCATAGGATGCGTTTGCAGCAAGTGGTAGAAGAAATTTTTGAACAGGGAAAAGAAAACTTTTGCGCGTACTTTGGTACTTTGTATATACGCACAGGATTTCTTGGAAACATTTTCATCAAAGTGCTGCTGCACATATAAAAATTAGTTGATGCTCCCGACGAAAAAAAAGTATATATATTCAGCGAAGCATCATCCAACCCCTCATCACTTACACTTTTTTCTTAGGCGATTCGCTCGACATGATATAATTTGAGCTACTATACTATTCCCTATTCCCTTGCTGCTGCTGCTGCAGTAGTAGTTGCTATTTCATTCAAGAAGAAGGGGATCACTTTGTAAAGTCACCTTTGTTGTCTTCACAGTTTTTTTTATTTAGCCCTGAGCAGGAGGCATAGGCAGCGAGAGAGAAAAAAAGAGCAAACATAAAAATTACATTGTAGCAGCTGCAAAACTTTTTTTCTTCTAAAAAACAGAGAGAACGCGAGAGAGAGTGTATTAGCCATGCAAACACAAAATATACGCGTCGAGTTCCTACACGACGACGATCCCATAAATGCTTTTTATACACACGGAATAAAAAATGGGATACAAGCCGAACATTAACTACCTTGCAGGCGCAATTCGCATTCATATTGTCTAGCATAAATATGGAAAAATAGCATAAAACTGTGTTGTACACTAGAAAAAAAAACGCAAGTTTATTTTTCATATTTATTTAACATTGCGTATTACGCTCTTTTTTTTTGCTCTACATGATATAATTTATCTGCCTAGTTTTGCAAATATAAACAGGCTCACACACACACACACACACACAGGCTCCACACGAGCGAGAGGTTCCCGAGTGCCCAAACACACGAGATGTTGCTTGCTATTTTTGACTACAAAAGTGTATCTTTGTTTTCAGGGGAAAAGGAAAAATTAAATATTTTCTCTACCGAGAATACTTAAGATGCTCACTTGTTTTTTAGTCGCTCCAACCAAACCTAGTCGTGTTGTTATTTGCTCCGCTCTACATAATTTCTTGAGGGGATTTCTACCCAATTCGCCTCCGTTTAAACAAGAAAATATAAAAAAAATACAAGGAAACCATGGATGGAGGCAGGTAGGTCGGTCGGTCGGTCGCTGTTATAGGTGTGCACACACATATGGCGTAGTTGCGAGCATTTGGCATGTGTATATATTCTCCTCGGTTTTTGGAAATACCCTGAGAACATTTTTTTTCTTCTCTCATCTTCTCCCAAAGTTGAATACCTTTAGCCATTCTGTGAGCAGTTAGTTCGTGTGAGTGTGAACAGAATCCAGTATTAAATGGAGTTGGACTTCAAAGGATCCCTCCCTCCACACACAGTGTGAGAACGGGTTGAGATGAGCATAATGAAAATTTGTAACTTTTTCTGCACTACCTGGTTCCGTTCCGTCGTCGTCCACACAGTAGTAGGTTAAACGCCAACAGGAGGGAAAGGGTGCCAGCCAGGGTATTTTAGATACTTTGAAAAAATGCACCGAAACTAACGAAATGATCGCTGACTAAAAGGGACGTACATAGACCGGGATTTTCTCTTTTTTGCATACACCACTCACCACTACTACACTCCCGTCCTGGAACTGGATGAACAAGAATAATGAAAGTTGAAAACGACTGGAAAAGTTTCCTCTTTGAGTGTACCTAAACTACTGTATAAACTACCACTTAGTTTTTTTTTGTGAAAACGGGCGATTCCTTTGAAACCGGAGAGAGAGAGAAGAGGAGTGAGGAAAAGTTAACGAGTTGGGTTAGTTTTAGCACTTTCCGCCGCCAGCTATGTGTCCAATAGCCCAACTAAGTATATATAGCTTCTATTTAAAAAATATATATACCTACTACGAGTATCGTATATATCCATGCATAAGTTGAAAAGCTTCATTGGTTTTGTTGAATAGGTAAACTGCTTAAATTCCATAATACTCAAATACTCTTGGAGAGAGAGAGACTCGGAATACTGGAGCAGATATCGTTCACAGTAAAAACTCTTCCAGGGATTAAGGTGTGTATATAAGCATGTACTATTTTTCCCCGAAAAAAATACCATCACTTTTCAACAGCTCTCCCTCTCTCTCTCTTTCTCTTCATGAATGTTATTGTTGCTCTTCGTAAATGTTTTCCTAAAACCCGGATTCTCCTTCCACCTTGCTGCGCTCTATATTTTTGGGAAAGGAAAAGTGAGGAGGGAAATGTGTCAAGACGCGTATAAGTAGTTTGCTTCCACTTGTAAATTTGTCGGTTTATGTATCCTCCAAAGATACGGTTCTTTTTTTCTCTTTTCAACCACCTCCGACTACCGACTGACTACCCACCGCTCTCATATACATGATATGCCTCTTTTAGTCTTCCAAAATGCAATTTGAATAGCCAACCTGCCACACAGCCACCTTGTGTAAATAAGGCGAAGCGAAAAATAATATTTGCTTGCTTTCTCTCTCCTTTTTTCTTCGTCTTCTTTTGGGAACTAGTCGTCTTTTTTGTAATCCCTTCTTGGAATCTCCATACCACTTACCTCTCGTCTTTTACAGTCGTTTAGTCACAACGGGACTGTCTTAAATAACGTGTTTAGTTGACACAAAAAAATCCTGTAGGTAAACAAAAAGGATATAATATAGAGAGTTGTGTAGTGCTTGAGAATGAGTGGAATACCTGTAATAATAAAAAAGAAGTCTGATTGGATTTTCCGTCGGAATATTATTGCTCAACCGAGTTGAACGTTTTTTAAAATGTTCTCTTGACATTGCATATTGCAGCGGAGAATTAGATGGTTTTAAGTAAAATGATGCTCGACTATGAATCCCAATCCCAATGCCGGTTGTCCTATAAACATTACGATTAAGCCCAACTGGGGCTTTAGTGCTAATAAAATCCCATGAAAATGTTATATCCACTGGGGTAATATTAACAACACAAAAAGGGAAAACATGATGAGGACAATGGAATGCAGAATTTGCTCATTATGCACATAACATGCACACAATAATGGGAACCGGGATGGAAAAGTGGGGTTTCTCTAATAGGCGAGAGCTGCATACACAAGTACGCGACGCGACGACCGACGTTTTCTTTTGGTTACAAAATGTGTTGTTTTGGTGCCCTATGTAGTGGACATCTTGACACTGTCATTATGATCATTATCGTTATTACCCCGTAGTTTATGTCGTCGTCGTGTCTGTAAGCTGTCCTGTTTCTGTCAACCACACGTCCTCAACCTAAAATATCGCTTGATAAAAAAAAAGACGAGGAAAAGGAAATCTGGTATTCAAGCAGCAGTTTTGAGAGAGAAAATTACACACACTCTCGCTGACTGACTACATTATACATGCATTGTTGGTCGGGAGTAGTGGATTTTTCGCTGGAAAAAAGTAAGAACGTATAAGAAACGGACAGCGATTTTTAGGCAAAGGAAAACCGGGGGAGCAGTAGTAGTTTTCCTCTAAAAAGGAAGGGGAAACAAGTGGGAATGGGTAGCAAGTGTTATTCGCTGAGCATACATGTGTCACGAACGAGACGACGACCATGGTCATACTCGTAACATAACTTTGGCTAGCAATTGATATTTATCTCTGGGTTGGGCACCAAAGTGCAAGCAAGGAACGAACGAACGAAAGAACGAACGACGTTTTCATCCAAGCACACATCCCATCCGCTCCTTCCTCCAAGAAAAAAAAAACTACTGCTGGGGTCGAAATTGCTTTTAAATTTTTATAACTAGTCAATTACTCCCATTTCTTGAGTGAGTTGGTGCAATTGTCACCACTTCATAAAATGATCTGGATATATAAAAGATGAAAAATGCACCAAGAAAAAAAAAGAGTTCCCTTGTCCAAGTGAATGCAATGCAATGTTGAGTGTGTGAGCAAAAGAATCCATAATGTATATAAAGTTAATAGCGAAAAGCGTTTCCCTTTCAACCTTGAGTATGATTTGTTTCAGCTGATTTGAGCTGAAATGAAACGTGTACGGCGAGCAGTTAGTTCCCTTATTCTCTATATCGTTCGTGTACACAGGCCAAGTTTCATTTGCCCTCCGAGCACCACCACTTTGTCAATGTTACATGTTTTGGAGATTTTTTGGAGGAGTCATTGGCATGGAAGAAGGAGGAAAAAAAACCAAACCTGTAGTGAATTTTCTCGTCGTCTCGTAATGTAGTGTTCATGTTACATCAGAGCTCTTTACATCGCCCAACACACATCACGGTGTTTTGAATAGAGATGAATGGTTGCATATCATAGTTGGGCTAACAATGGCAAGATTTATTTCGACAAAACAAAAATGGGAATTAATAACAGTGTGAACATGATATTTCATCATCAGTTTATCCTTGCCTGCTGCTGCTGTCGATTGAAAACGAAGTGGTGTAGGCGTCAATATATACAAAATGCTTCGTTGTGTGCTCCGCGTTCACCATCACCATCCGATATGGGTATAATCAAATGAAAGGAGGAAAAACGGGAGTAAGTAAGAGCTAGCTGCAAGAAGGTGGTTGGAGTTTTTGTGACGGCGATCAAAATCAGTCTCCAATTTAGTGAGACATGAGAACACCATCGACATCGACGGTAGTAAAATACAAGGCTTTACAAAAAAAAAATGCCAAGACAAGTTTTAACTTAGTGGAGGAGGAGGAGGGAGGGAGCGGAGGGAGAACAAGAAGAACACGTTGCGAAAGGCATTTCACTAATTGCTCAATAACCAGCAGTGGACTCGACTTTGAATCCCATCATTGGAGACTTATGCGTTTGTTGTTCCAAAGGCCAATTCCATAAATTGAGCTCTTAACTTGAGGATGGGACTAACGCAACGGCTGCGACTCCCGATAATTCTGACATTTATGCGACTTCACGTTCATGTTCGCCCCGCACACGGGAAAAAACCCACGACGAGCGCTGTCGCTGATAGTACGTAGGAAAAAATGTGAGAGCAAGAAGATTTTGTGAGCAAAAAAAACTTGTGTGCGGGCTGGATCGGCATATAAGGATGCCTATAAGTTTTCCAACATTATATATACTTTTTTGCTTTAAAAAATGTACTGAATGTAGTATTTACCAGAAAATGTTGAATGTGTGGGAATACGGAATTTATTCTGTGGAGGATTTTCCTCATGATTTTTCTTCTTTACTACATCAAATTGTTTTTTTCTTCTTCTCTCCAGTATTATGTCATTGACGGAGGGAGGAGGAGGAGGATGGAGCGTTAGCGCAATTTTCTCTTTTTCTTCAGCAGTGTGTAAATGTACTCCTTCCTACCCCCACCACCACCGCAGTAATAATATCGACAAAAGCAATGAATTTGATTTTTATCGGGTTAGACAAGAATTTTGCTAGCGGTGAGATTTGTTAAAGTGGAATGGAGTATGCTTATATATATAAATTCTTTATTCCCCCAAACCCTGCGCACTCCTCCTCCTCCTCCTCCCGCTCCTTCTCCTTATGTCAAAGTCATTTTACAACCAGCGCAGTTCAGCTCCTATCGCCAAATTCATTACTCGTGTTACAAGAGCCAAAAGTGATATTATTATTGTACTTAACATCATTACGACAAAGGAGCGAACCACACAAGTTTCACGTTTCACCCTAAAAAGGGGTCCTATACAGCTCTAGCTAATGTTGAGGGAAATTTGAGAGAAGATGAATGTGTTAATCAATCCTGACTAGTTGTTCAGTCGCCATTAAACGCCGCTTTTATTGAGCTTTTAAAGCATTTCATCTGCATTTCAATGGGAACAGAGCAGGCATAGGCAGGGGAAGCAAGGATTATGGTAAAATGTTGCAGTTTACTGGGGATGCATTAATTGCATGTTTTTTGGCCGTGTGGATCCGATGGTACGACAAGGCCACACACACAAAAATCCCATATACACTCGCACTACATTGAAGCACACTATATCCATACGTCCAAGGGGTGCTACGGAGCCACAGTAAATGATGTCGAATACCCCTTGCATACGTCCATGTCCACCTTCAAGGAGACAATAGCGGCGAACTATCCATATTATTATGTTGACTGTGTAATGACCCGTGTCATGCTCACGGTAGTGCGGTAGTATGGTGGTGGCGGTGGTGGTGGCGCCTTGGGATGAATGTCATTTTAACGTTCACCTTTTTCATTGCAAACTTGTCCATAAAATGGAAAATCCTGTAGTCATCCCAATGCTGCTGTTCAATACTCGCAAAATTAAAATTCTGAAAGATGTCTGCCTCTCCGTCTTTTAATGTTCACATGGAGCAGCAGGGAATTCAGGAGCTTCCAGGGAAGATATAGGGATTTTATGCTCAGGCCGAAACCGAAACCACCTTTAAAAGTAAAATGAAGAGGTTTTATGACCGCTTTGATCTTTAATATCGAAGGAGATAAAGTGTTCTTGAGTCTTGTACCGACTCCTCCGATATATAAGGGGTTTTCAAAAATAAAAATAAAATCGCCAACTCCAGGTAAGATTTTCATAACGTGCTCGCCCAGCTAATCTTGAGAATCCTCCGCTCTCTCTTCCCAGGAGTTAATGTGCATAGTTAATGATCAGTAAAGGGAAACCATTTCCTTCCTCTTCCCTTCTGTTGATAACGAATAAGGAATCCAGGTTCTAATCCGATATATGATGCCATTATCCCTTTGAACGTTGTGGTGGTTTCCTTCTTCTTCTTCTCTCCTCGGGAATCATAATATATTGGCTGGTGGAAATGCAAAACTTAAGATGCGGCAATATAACAGACACACGAGCAGATTAACCACAGTCAAAGTCTTCTTTAAATTTTCCTCATCACTGCATATCCCCTTGTTAATTCTCCTCTGGAGCTGGTTTTACGACTTCAAAGAATTACTATATACATCCATCCATCCATGCATCCATATTCCCATCGCCAAGTTTATAGCTACAGTGTTTTAGTCACAGAAAGGAAGCGAAGCCGTTATTTAGGGTAAACAGAAAAGTTACAGAGAAAATTGGTATCCTTTTCGCATATTACCTTAATGAATGATATGTAGTATATGCGTCGTATGGGCTCCTTTTTCATTTAATGAAATATGAGCGAGGACGAGGTCGCGAAACAGCCTTTTTGTCAACGTTAATGGGAAAATATATTCTGCAGTACTACTGTAGCTTGCCCGCGACACCACATTTTGCATCGTATCATGATGATAGGCCCCTCACTGGATGGTAGGACAGTAGCTCAAAAAACTTTTCCTCTCTGTCACATCATATTTAAGATATGATATGATGGAATTATATTGTGTTCCATTAACAACTCCAGATAGGCAAATAAATATGCACTCGCTCTATCCGCCGCCGCCGCCGCCACCGCCGCTTACTTTACCGTAAAACTTTGAAGCGAGCCAGGAGAAGTTAGAGCATAAAAATAAAAATAATAATACTGGTTTTAAACCATACTTCCAGTCGCTTTCCTCATCCGGTTGGGCATTTCAGAGGAGTGCCACTACTCTGCCACCACCACGCCACGACACGGGTGCGAGTTATTGTGTGCACTGTGCACTCTCTTCTGCACACGGTTAAAATTTGTAGAGCCAACATTATCTCTACACTTTTTTTCCTCCTTCTTAATGTATTCCTCGCTAATGAGTATAAAGCATCTTGACTTTGTTATTTTAATCCTTATCTTTTCAGGTAAGCTGGTTAGTTTTTCCTCTCTTGTGGCCTGCGTAAAGCATAGCCTTGTTTAACAGGGAGGCGAGCGATTGCGTTATATTTCGTATATAGCTCACGGCAGTTTTGCTTCTGGTACGACGGCAGGATCAGGAGGAGGATGTCTGGAAAGTGTTAATGCTCACGGACCTTTAAAAAAAAGAACCACCACACCAGTAGTAACACCAACTCCGTCTTCGTCTTAAATACTCCGTGGTGGTGTTTTCTCTCTCTGGAACTTATAGGAATTAGCCAAGGAGCAGAGCACACTGCTCATTTGTTTACATCACCAGCAAAAACTTTTATGAAAACATTGTAGTGTTGATCTTAACTAAAAGACTGAGAGAGGTGGCGGGACTGTTGTTAAAAAAAGTTAACCACAGGAAAGTAAGCGGAGAAATGGAGATAAGTTGATTCATAGTCTTTGCTTTTTTTGTTCGTTTACTTCGTACTTTAGAGTTCAGAGCAAATTACAAATCGTGATGGTGTGATGCATGTTTATAGTGAGTTGGCACGAACGGAGAAATTAGGGATCACGTGTGTAATCCGAGAGGAGCAGAAATGAAAAGGAAAATTCGTGTTTAGGAAGAAAAAAAAGTAAATACTCGAGAAACTCGAGATTCGATCCCTTGCAACCTCTTTCAATATTTACATTTTAAGCCGCATTAGCATATTAGCAAGTACATTTTAAAAACAAAAGAAAAAAAAAGTTGTGGAAATTCGATACGGAAATACACCTCTGCGGATGGCGGAACATAATGTAACATTGTACACAACAAATCCGGAATCGCTTCAAATGTGCACAAAAAATGAAAACCCACAAAAATACACACA
>JAANSN010003765.1:0-17280 GCA_036850665.1 Dicranocentrus wangi | reverse complement strand
ACTTGTGAGCCAGTTAATATTTAAATATTTTAAAGAAAACGCAAACAAAAAAGTAATGCATGATCGTGGATTCGAACCCACGACCACGCGTTTATGAAGGTGTGTATTTCACCTTTAGACCATGGCTACCATTCCGATATATGCAACTTGATTATGTAGTAGCTATCCAAAGCGAGGAATTCATGGTATTCCGGATAGCAAGGAAGGGATTTACACGTGTCTGAATCATAAAGTGAATAGAAAGGAAAAATGTGCTTCTTGGGCTAATTCATGCACGCGGCAAATGAGTTGAAAATCGAGACCATCGGAAATCCTTGCTAATAATAATAATAATATAGATAATAGAAATAATAAAATCCAAGAAGGAAATTACTCATCACATTTTCATTTAGGAAATATGGATCATTCATCGTATCTATCGTACATTTATAAGTAATGGTGTCAAATATTTTCAGCCATTCATTTTTTTTTTTTTTTGTACGACTTGGAATATGTGAAACTAAAGATTTCATAGGTTGCAAATATTTTTTAGCCAAGAAAATACGAATTGAAGAACAGAAATGATCGTTCGTCCTGTCATTTCAGTTTTAATCTTGGACTGGAAAGGAACACAAAATTTCAAGCGAAAATGTTTCGTGCGTTAATATTTCTGGTAGTTGTTACCTTGTCCCTACAGGACAAGTGCTACGACATAAAAGATTGTGCTCTGTGTGTAGAGTCACAGTGTGTATATATGAAGTCGCAGTCAAACACATTTGTGTGTATAGACCCGAAATATCTTTTTTCATTCAACCCAAAGGCAGTATACAAAACTGCAAAACGTTGCAATATTATAAAGCCTTCTCCGCCCACACCTACTAGATCAGCATCGACTTCAAAACCTGACATATCCACTCAACCATCAATATTTTCTGGAACCGACAAGGTAAATAATTACACAATAACTTATTACTAAGTAAACTTAATTTGCGTTTTATCCAGGAGAATAATAAAGTCATGCCTTGAATGATTTTACCTAGATTTTATCCAACATCCTTCAAGCCTCCATGTCCAATATACACGACCAAGATATATACAATCGTCACCTGATTTTTCCAACATTTCAACAGCGCGAAAATATTAAATCAACGTTTACTGTTCCAGAGTCTACAAAAACACAGGCGACAGTAAGTATTAAATAATAAAAATACCATATAGCTAGCGGATCAAATTGGATTATAACATATAAAAAGTATTAAAACTATATACTATATCCACTGTTTTTGCCCACAGAAAGTATCATCCGCTACTACACAAACACCCATTTCATTTGCTGTAGTCTATTCGGACAAACCTGACGTGTATGAATCGGGTACGGGAGGAACTTCGGATAAACCGGTGATGTATGAATCGGGTACGGGAGGAACTTCGGATAAACCGGTGATGTATGAATCGGTGTACGGGAGGAACTTCGGATAAACCGGTGATGTATGAATCGGGTACGGGAGGAACTTCGGATAAACCGGGGATGCGTGAATCGGGTACGCCAGGAACTTCGGATAAACCGGACGTGTATGAATCGGGTACGGGAGGAACTACTACTCAACCAATTCCAACGTTAATGCGTACAACAGAGGTGCCTCACAATTCTGGTAAACAGGCTGAGGATCAATCCGGAATAGTTGAAGCTACAACTCAACTGGTACCAACTCAAAGTTCGATTCCACCAAAACCCGTTCCAAAAATAAAAGTTGATATCCAGGTACTACTACTAAAATTGATGTTCTGAAAAAATAACTGATAAAATTACACGGATGTTAACAAATCATATATGATTGCAGAAGGCGGTAGGACAGAAGCCGGGAAAGACCACTATCAAGGAAAAAATCATCAAAACATCATGCCGATTGGAGAAGCTATTCAGGGAATATGGAGATATCCGATATTTGGATATTCACGATATTCCAGATTATAAGTGGGTCCGTTTTGCGATTGCAGTAAGTCGTTATATTTAATTTAATTATTATATTGTGTGGAGAATATGCATAGTACATCATGCAAATATTTATGTGTTTTCAGAATCCTGTTACTTCTAACATGACTATGTGCAGCATGCCCTCTTTATAAAAAGCCCGTCCGCATATTCACAGGCTCAATGTTATTTAGTAATATACTTATTAAAACTATGTAGACTATTTGTGTCATGGTTTGTATAGAATATAATATGGAGAAAAAAATATACATGTTTCTCATGATAACGTAGGTAATTCGGGAAATAAAGTCCAGGGTTGCGGAGAAGAAAAAAAACTTTGGTTGTTGAAGTAAAAGCATAGAAGTACAACAAATGTAAATAATCTTCGTAATTCATCAACTGTAGGGTAATTATTAACACACATAGGCAAATATAATAATATGTTACGATCTGCCACGGTTCCTGATCTGCAAGGCAGCCTAATGAAATGATAAAAATAATTACTCAGACATCTATAGGCATTATACATTTCACAAACATCGGCTGATAGAATTCATCTTCCAAACGGAGTTTATATAAATAGATCGCGAAAAAATATTTCTACAGTTTAACGAAAACAGAACAGAAAGCCAACTACATAATGCTATAATGGACATCTCAGGAAATTTGCAACTTCCCACTTTACCAGTTTACTATATTAGGGACGACCCTGCAGCCTACCCTTTAGTAAGCAGTATTGGAGAAGCATCTAGCGATATATCTTCTTCCGAATTTGTAACAATTAATCCACACGAGCAGAAATTTGTTCGGACAAATATTTCTGTTGTGGTTCCGAATTGTTGTATTGCTATAATACTTCCCCGCTCACACATATCACAACAGTTTACTGTGGAATCCCGCATGTCAATTCTGCAACCGCTTTCACGAAGTTCTGTGAGAGTTTTAATGTATAATTATGGCGTGCAGCCTTTTCATGTAAGACCAGGCGATCGCATTGCCCAGCTATGTTTTATTCCGGTGTACTTCCCGGCTATTGCGGAGGTATCACGAGAGGCAAGTTAAACCACTGTTTCTTTTTATATTTTTTCTTTTTTACTTTGTGTCCACTATCAACATTTAATATTCATGCAGGCCTTTGTAAAACATCCCGGTATGTACGGGGTTGAAAGACTACCAGGTCAATCAGGGCTATGCATCAACCCAGCAATACATTCCCAGCCTGCTGCATTTATTTCAAGTTTCGAGGAGAATGTCGAGATTGGGAATGACAATGTACATCTATCAAAGCAGTGTGTAGCACCATCAATACAACCCGTCTCAGAAGTACGCCTAAGGATAAAAAGCAATTTTAATACACGCTAATTATACGTTTGGTATTATTTATGACATGGGTATATTACCTCGTTTTCTCAGACGTACAACGAAATTGAAGAGTATCTGCGAGATTTCGCACACTCATTTGATACCAGCGTAGAGGGAAATGAACAAATATACTCTGTAGTCGAACAGACTCGGCCTAGCTTACAGCTTGAACCAGTGACGCCTTAAGATACACAAATCACATTTTATACAAAAAATACTCGCAGCTTCAAAATGGGTTGCAATAAATGTGCTCTAAAGATCGATTCTTATATTTTGCTAATAAACGCGATTCTAAACTATATTTTTTCTCGTACTAAATCTAAGATCGTGGTTATCAATTCACGAATCGTGAACCCGAAAGCTATTTTCGATCCTAGCAATTGCTGCTACGAAAAGCAACAGTATCTAAAAGTCTGCCAAGTTTTGCTGACATACATTAAAGGAGCCGCTTTCGTAGGTTACTTAGAATTTTCCGCAGGAACGGATACTATCAAATGTGTGTTTAATAGTTTAAAATATATGGACATTAATTTGATACCCGAAAGCATTAAATATATGAGTAAGTTGGATTATATTATTTTTACATAATATTAAAAATACATAGTCGGTAGTGTTCTTTTTACCCGAAAAGGAATTGCTGCGCTCCAGCCGCTCTATTGTGCTCAATGTTAGTAGTAGTGCGAGAAGGGAATTCCTCTTGGGGTAAAAAGTACACTGTCTTAGTATAACCAAATATATTATTCCGCAAGGTTTTCTAACATCATTTTTAAAGTTTTAGCAAATGAAAATGTAGTACGGCGCGCCTCAGAATTGATCTTCATTCAAAAAGAATTTTGCATTTACTTAATACATCAATCACTGGGGGTACGCCCGGTGCTGGACTGCGGATACTGGATATACACTGGGGGCGGGGTTGAGTTTAAATTTGTAAGTCGCACGCTCGCGTTGTAACTTTTAGTAATATAAATTTAACTCTTATGCAAACCGAAAATATTTAATGATTTATTTAAGCAAATGGAAATAAATTTCAGGGATTTGTTCTAGAACAGTCAGGAATTATACGAGTTGTGCGTGCTGATAAAGAAAAATACAGAAATAAAAGCTTTCCGCTTCTTATGTGTACAACGTCGGGAAGCCCAGTGCTTTGGTTTTCTTTGACAGCCATAGAAAATCGCCTTAAATAATTACAAATCATTTTCTTAAAGGACCTTTTTATTAATCCATATTATGATATGCCGGCTATAGATTTAAAAAATAATCTTTGTGAAAAGTTTAAATCTTTAAAAAGTTTATTCCGAATAAATAACGATCTTACAATAAATTATTATTTTAAAAAGTTACTTTTTATTCGTTGACCTACATCATTTGTACGATGAACGTCCTATGTACGTCTATTTTGGTTAACCGCTGTTGCCTCAACATTTAACATGTACGTTGTGGAAACTGCCTCGTAAATTTCCAAAGCCTGTTGATAGAGCGGCGAAGCGGGATCCAGATATATTTGCATGGCCTTGCTTACACGCCCGTTCTCGGAGATTTCAAGCTTTACCAGCTGCTCGTTTGGTGACACACTTCGTGTTTGTACACGTTTTAAATATTTTGAGCTTGAAATTCTGAGCAAAAGGGACTCTGATTTATCGGTTTCTCCAGATTCATCAATATTCCACGCTTCAAGTAAACGTTTTGACATTATGAAGCCGAGAAACTGCTAAATTGGAAGACGTTTTAAGGAAGACTTTTGTAAAAATATGAGTAAAAAGATTGCACGATGCCTATATTTATATTCGTGTCTCGAGCATATACCTACTTATAGAAGCCAGTACCTAACGATGTAATATAACCTATCGTTGTTTTGATATTAATCAGGACATCTACCTATTGATGTTTTTTGCATGTTAAAAATACCTATGCATGTAATCTACTCAAGCCTACAGCATGTCATCAAGTATATAAGCCGGCTTGATGAGTGTATGCCTTCTTTTTGCTAGAAAGTGCCAGCCTCGATCACATGCTTTGAGTGAGAAGTTCTCGTGAGAATCATTTCGTGTTTAGCAATAGTGTGCAATTGGTTGTTTTGTTTTATGAGAAGTAAGGTTTGTGAGTGTAAGTTCGCATAATAAACATTAATGTGGATTTTATCTAGTTTACCGATTTTATGAGTTCATGAATCAACTTCATGACCAGATAGCAAACTACAAGTCTCGTTCCTGCCCACACTGTGAGTACCGTGCTAGAAAAGCAGGTGAGCTTGATCAGCATCTATATACAGAACATCATGATCAATATGAAAATGTTGATTTACCTAGTGATTTTGACAAGAATAACATAGACATAGACTTTCAATTTGAAAGAGGCTCGTTTTTGGACGATTTTTTATCAGAATACTACATCGACCTTGAAGCTTTTAGTTTTAAAGAACCTTGCGACGCCCTTAGCTTCATGTACAATAAAATATTTTCTATTTTGCGAAGTGAGATTAATCTAAAAAAGCAGTATAAAATATTTTTTTATATTCATACCTTGTTTAGCAAATATGACATAAAAACAAATGCAAACATTTATACAGATCCGGTCCCATGCTTTCGATCCTTCGATCATATAGTTCTTCATGCTGAGATGATTCCAGGTATTCTCAATTCAGCTTGTAAAAAGCTTGAAGTGCAAACAGAAAATTTCCTTTTAAACGAGAGCGGATATCGGGTTGAAAATATCGTGGATTTCACCATGCGTATATTATATACAAGACCAATTAAGGGTTCGCAATATATTCCAACACCGTCAGAACTAATTTCAAAGGAGCGAAGTGGTACTTTGCTAAATATATGTAATAAACACGTAACCTCAGACGGTGATCATCTCAAATGTTTTTTATGGTCGGTTCTTGGAAAACTTGGGGAAGTAAAAGGAGCTAACAGGTCACGAGTTAACAAGCTAGTAAAAACATATAAGACAGAAAAAAATTTAAAGAAAGTTAATGTTGAAGGTATTACATTTCCATTCACGCTAGATCAAGTTAAAATATTTGAAAAGAATAACCCTAATATCGCCCTTACAATATTAGGATATGAGATAGGAAAAGCTTCAAATAAAAAACAGAAAGGTATACCATATTGGAAGGAATATGTTAGGAGGAAACGTGATATACTTTCATGTGTTTATCCGTTGTATGTCTGTCGCGAAAATCGGGAAATATCTGTAGATCTATTGCTTTTAATAGACGGCTCTATAACGGACGAATGTTACGGGCATTTTACACTAATTACGGATATTGGGAGGTTTTTAAGATCGGACAACAAAAACTATAAATATGTTTGCAGGTTCTGTTTTTCAACGTTCAATACAGAAATGTCCTTTAATGAGCATAAGATGTACTGTTCTACCCTTATAGGAAAGTCTAATTTCCCCACAAAGGATGCGTTAAAATTTGAGAAATATGAGAGGACGATGAAGGTAGGATATTTTTACGTTTGCGATTTTGAAGCAGGTCTGCAACACACTAATATAGCTACGAAACAGTCCATAAAAACTCATAAGCATAATCCTGTTAGCTACAGCTGGGTACTAGTAAATCACCTGGGGACAAGAGTAACAGGAAATTCGTATTTAAAGCAAAATAATGACGAAGACATTGTAGAACGTATGCTTTTGGAAATACTGGCAGACTGTGAAATTAGAAAGGCCGAACTCAACTACTTTGCCAAGCTGGCAAAAAGGCAAATGAGATTTTTTTCGGTGGATGCAAATGAAATTTTAGGACACACAAACTCGAAAACAGACTGTGGTCTTTGTGGAAAATCATTCAGCCGTACCGACTTTGACAAAGCAAATGTGCATTATCATCATTCTCACTTACCGCCTTATGAATTCTTATGCTTAGCACACGGAACGTGCAACAGGAAAGCCGTTCATATTAATAAATTTCCACTCGTAATGATGAATTCGACAAATTATGACGGGAAGTTCATTGTAAACTCTCTCAGCAAGCTTAACGTAGAAAAAATACACATAATCCCTAAATCCAGCGAAAAATTTTTGAGCATCAGTATCAACGACCTAAAACTAATTGATGCCTGCGCGTTTGTGCAAGGCTCTTTGGAAGAAATTGTGTCCATGTTATATGATAATGGTAATGGAAAATCAAAGTTTAAAATACTGGAGGAGGAATTCGAAAATGAAATAAACAACGGTCTTGATGTTAAACTTCTTTTTGGAAAAGCATTATTTCCGTACACGCTTTTAAAATGTCATGCTGATTTTCAATGCAAAGATTTTTTAAATCCCGAATACTATTATGACGATTTGAAAGAAGAAGCAGTGGATCAGAAGCAATTCGATAGGTTATTAGTGCTTGTACGTCAACTAAAACTCGAATCATTAGGAGATCTATGCTCATTCTACTGCAGATTAGACACAGCTTTATTAGCCTGCATATATAATTCTTTGCGGCATGTTTTATACGAAGAACATGGTCTGGATTTATGTCACTATGTTAGCCTACCTCAATTCTCGTTTGATGCGTGTTTAAAATCTACAAAGGTGGAGCTGCAGCATATAAAGGAGATGGAAATATACGCTTTTTTAATGAGGGCAAAGCGTGGTGGAATAGCCACATGTGGAAGTAAAAGATATGCTAAATCGAATAACACATACATGTCTGACTATGACCCGTCCCAACCCACAAGTTTTATAGGTGCTATTGATTGTAACGGGCTTTACGCTAAAACGATGTGTCTACCTTTAGCAATAAGTGGTTATAAATTTCTAGCACAAGATCAAATAAGGACTTTAACAGGGAGTGACCTTGATAATTTTATACGTAATTTTGACACTGACCTAAAATACAACTATATTGTAGAGGCGGATATAGATATACCGGTAGAATTACATGATTATTTATCTGACTGGGTTCCATGTCCAACGCGTAGACCAGTTCTGGCGGACGAATTGAGCTACCATCAGCGACAAGTAAAAGAAGAATTAGGTATAGGCAGCGAGATTTTTCATCAAGAGCGTCTAATTTGTGATTTGCACAACAAAAGGAATTACGTGGTTCATATGAACATGTTAAAGCTACTAGTTTCTCTTGGTCTTCATGTATCAAAAATACACAACATGCTTTATTACAACCAAGGTGCGTGGGCAAAACCATATATTGACAAAATGTCCCATGCTAAAATGAATGCAAAGTCCAATATTGATAGGAAAATTTTTAAGAATTTATGCAACTGTGTTTATGGAAAATGTATAGAGTCATTCGAAAAACGAAAAAATGTTAGGATTGTAACAAGTACAACGAAGTTAAAGTTCTTTTCAAAAAACCCAATGCTTGAGGATATTATCCCAATAAATGAAAGTACAGTATTGTTTATTCTACGCAGGAGAAGTCATACTTTGTCAGCACCTGTTGCGTCTGGAATTATTATTTTGGATAACAGTAAATTAATCATGACTGAATTTTGGTATTTCGGATTAAAGAAAATGTTTTCATGTATTAAACTTGTTCTAACTGATACCGACTCCTGTTATTTTTATTGTGAATCTAACAATATGTACGAAGTCTTTAAGGCGAATGCACATTGGTTCGACTTAAGCGGGTATGATGTTAGGGACGAATTATTTGGTCAGTTTTATAACTCGTCGAATAAAGACCTGAATGGCAAATTTAAGGATGATTACGCAATGACTGTAATATCAGAAATTGTTTGTGTTAAAAGCAAACTATACGCGATAAAGTTTCGTCGTCGGGTCTTGGACAAAGAAACTATGATGTTTATTTTCGTAGATGGAGATAACTGCACGCGTAAAAAAATTAAAGGTATTCCAAGGCACGTTGTGGCTAAACATATATCATTTGAGGATTTTTTAGAATCTCTTTACATCCCTAAACAACAGTATGTAACTTTCAAATGTATACGGAGCGATAAACAGCAATTGTATACTGTCATATGTCAAAAAAAAGCAATCAACGGGCTTGAAATGAAAAAATTTCTAGTTGATAGCTGTAATGTATTGCCGTACGGTCATTACAAAGTACCTTCATATCTTGCGGATTCCAAATAAAAACATCAACACTTTCGGAATTTTAGTCAGTCCACTTCTGAAACTGAAAAAATGATTTTTACTGCTCAAGATTTTAAATTGAAACATCCGTCCTCGTGTCTTATTGTGGGAGGAACTTCTAGTGGCAAGACACAATTAACCGAGTCTTTACTGTTAGATTTAAAAAACACGTATGACAGACCAATTAAGAAGATAATTTTTGTATATCAGCAAGAGCAGAACTCGTATGAAAGGCTAAAAAGAAGTAATCTCCCCATTGTGTTTATAAAGCATATTGAGGAAGTTGAGTCCGAGATTGAAGCGGATGCATTAGTTGTTTTTGACGATCTAATGCTACAATTCGAAGGAAAATATAATACCTGGATAACAAATTTTGTTACGCAAATTATTCATCACAAATCTCTGAGCTGTATTATTCTACTGCAGAATTTGTTCTGCAAATCATTACGTGTTGTAAGTCTTAACTCGTATTTTTTGTGTTTGTTCCGGTCTATTCGAGACAGAAGTATTATCAAAGTTCTTGAAAGACAATTCTCACCGCACAGCAACGGTTATTTAGCAGAGGCTTACGAAAGAGCCTGTAGAAAGCCATTTCAATATCTGTTCATGGACTTTCATCACCTAACACCAGAGAAACTTCGAGTGCGCAACTCAGTTCTTCTTTGCCCGTCAACTGAGATATATCTTAAAAGTAATGAAACGGATTCTTGAAAATAAGGAATTTGTCAGAAATCTTGCAACTTCCAAAGCAAAAGAATTCCACAAAAAACTTCGAGAAGCTAATGAGGAACAGCTTAAACTTCTTTGTGAAGTTGTTTTAAATTACAAGTCGTATCACCATAAAAATAAGAGGATTCTGCAAGTATTTCGACGTAGTATAATTTTTTCAAAAGATTTTAAAACGCTGAAAAAGGTATTTATTAACAACGTAAAGCTGTTGAAACTGTTACTTTCGTGTCTGTTAACTGTGCTAGCCGAAGAAGCATTTATATTTATGTGTGAGGACGCATAATGTGCCAAGTATTCAAGTTAATCCCCGTAAACGAATATAATCTTCTTAAAAACGGTGGAAAAGAGGAGCCGGAGCCAAGTGAAACCAAGGCTTTATCGTGCACGCTGCCACAAACAACCAAAGAACATCACAGTCAAACAAAGACGGAAACTCTGCCAAGTGATAGTCACATATCTGATTGGATTACTTATGAAGAGATCTTTGGCGTCACGAATGAACCCAAACTACGTTCAAAGATACTACACAAATCCGCGAAATCCCGGATCATTTAGAGCTTTATCTGGAGTACTTTCACAAGGTTCTTTCAAGGACAAAAAGCTATTCGAAAGAGAGCTATCTAAAATTAATGCCTATTCATTGCATAAACCCTTACGCCGACGGTGGCAACGGAGACGATTTCGCGTTGATTCCATTGATTTGATCTGGGCAAGCGACTTAGTATTTTTGGAAAAGTTATCGTGGCATAATAGTAATTACAAATATCTTTGCATCGTGATTGACTGTTTTTCAAAATATCTTATGGTTGAGCCGATCTCCAAGAAAACAAGTGGTAGTGTTGTGGAAGCTTTCAAAAAGATTTTTTCACGTACGCGCAGACGACCGAAAAGATTGAACACGGACGGCGGGGGCGAGTACACCGGGAAAGAATTTCAACGTTTTTTAAAACTTCACAGCATTCAGCATTATATGGTTCAAAGCAAATTGCACAGTACCATCGTGGAACGAGTTAATAGAACAATACTAAATAAAATATACAGATTTCTGACCTCGACAAATAGCAAGCGTTATATAGACAGTTTGCAGACAATAGTAGATACGTATAATAGAGAAAAACACTCGAGTACTAAATTTGCTCCAATCAAAGTCAACAAGACAAATGAACAAGTCGTGTGGCAAAATTTGTATACTCGAAAAACAAAACTGGAACGTCCTGTATTTAAAGTTAACGATACTGTAAAATTAAGTAAGGACAGGTTCATTTTTGGAAAATCCTATAAACAAATGTGGAGTACAGAAAATTTTAAAATTAAAGAAATTGTGTATTCGCAACCAGTCACGTATATAGTACAGGATTTAGAAGGCGCAGTAATTCCTGCAAGTTTGTACAAAGAGGAGTTACAGCTCATACACTAAAATGATATCTGATTATCGCAGTATTTACGTGACTATTTGTAGCAATAGTTCATTGGATGTTTTTCCTTTAAACAAACCTGCAAATTTTACTAATAGGTTGTTTGCACCTATTGAATTGAATTGTAGAGATGTTTTCGAGTGTGCACTCCAGTCAATTAGCTTCAAGTATGAAAAGCTTCCTGTAGCGCCTGTCGGCGGGATGAAAAAAATGATATTTGACAAATCTCAAAATACAGTTATGGTAAGGAAACCGACTCTTCAAGTTTATTCCTTGAAAGTAACATCTAGCTTTTTTCAAACTTCCACTGCGTCAGAGAAAGTCTATTCTGAACTTTCGAAAGCCGCAGATCTTCTCAAGTATGTCAGTTTTGCGCAAAATTTCAACAGTGAAAGTGAATTTTCTGTAGAGGCGATATTGAACTTACCAAAAGACAAGATCTTCTTCATTCAAAAAGAGCTTGCTGACTTGCTGGGATTTAATGAAAATGTATTTAAAACATCCGGATCCGTTAAGAGTACGCTATATCTAAAGAATGCGGACGTGGAACAGCATCTTAAAAATAGTTCTTACGAATTGGGCATTGTTACCTATGAAAACAAATATTTTGTTGTAGAAGAGCCTTCGGATAACACGTACGACGATTTGGCCGAAGTATTAAACCAAGGATTTGAAGATAATTCAATCAATGCTAACGTAACATTCTCTGCCGATGAGAGTTCTGTCCAGTTAACCATTAACGATAGGTATTGCGAAATAATATTACCAGCATTTTTCTCCACCGCTTTGGATCTCAAAGCAGATCATGTGTATAAATTTGGTACGTCCGTGTTTAGTTTTCCGCATTTAGAACGCGGCCCTCTTAGAGAACACATATTTGTTCTTTGTGATATTATACAAGACAGCTTTTACTGTTCTACGATAGCCCCGATATTAAAAACAATATCGATTTCCGAAAATAATATAAAAGATTACTATAGCTTTTCCAATTTACAGTATTTCCCCATAAAATATCAAGAAATTCCCTATATTTCTATCGAAATTGTAGACGAAAATTTTGCGCAAGTTAGTTTATTGGAGAATCCAGTGACTGTTTCTCTCCATATTCGTCGTCGGAATGAAGGTCCGCAAAATTAAATGTGGTGAAAAGGGTTGTAAACTACAACCATTATCACATGCAAATCCGTATTCTAATGTAGGATATCTCACGCAACCTGAACCTGACGTGATACTCTATAACCAAACAAAAAATTCTGTAACACGGAAGACCATAAGTAAAAAGAATAAAAAGAAAGAAAAATCGTCTACCAAAGTCAGAAAGAACAAGACCTCCACAAAGGACAGATCTAAAGCTGAAGCCAAATCAAAACAGCCTAAAAAGAAGCAAAAATAAATTACCATGGATCAAAGAGGAACACGGCAGCTTAAGAGAAAAGCATCAGATATAGGTTATACAAAAAGATTCCAGATATTTCAACAACCTCCAATCGAACAATCTGTGATTTCGTCGGAAGTTATTCCAATATATTCTCTCGGGAACTCAGAAGGTTCTAGCCCTCTGGAATTTGTAATCCAAAGTACGAAAGTACATGCTATCGATTTAAAGAATTCGTCCCTTTACATAAAGGCTAGAATAGTAAAAAAAGATGGAACCAATGTGGAGCCGATTCCTGCTACTTCTTCAACTCCAGCTTCTACAATTGATGTAGCGCCAAGTTACTTTATACAAGGAAGTCTTTTTTCAAGTGTAGAAGTTAGTGTTAATGATATCATTGTAAATAACAGTACAAATTTATATCCGTATAAGGCGTTCGTGCATTACCTTCTGTATAGTAATGAGGGTGACCAAAAAGCTCTGGAAGCTCAAACGTTATGCTATAAGGATACTAGTTTATCTCATTTTACAGAATCTAAAAATAACGGGTATTCTAAACGAAAGAGTCTTACAAAAAACTCATCAACATTCGAATTATCGTTCAATGTTTGTGATGGGATTTTTCAATTAGACAAATTTTTACCAAATTTTGTTAATATTCGCTTTAAATTAAGAAGGAGTATTCCAGCTTTTTGTTTAGTAGGATCAAATATCAATGACGATGATTATAAAATCATTTTTGATGAAGCTATTTTTAATTGTAGAAAGGTTATACCACATCCCGACATAACAAACATCTACACGTCATATCTAAACAAGGGTATATTTCCACAAATTAGCTTTGAAAAAGTGGAAATGAAGCAATTTGCTATTGGAAAATCTAGTCTTGGTACAACTACCGATAGCATATATCTTGGACAACTTCCATCATTTATTTGTGTTTTTATGGTTAAAACTACAACTTTGAATGGCAATGTCTCAAATTCCTGCTATCACTTAGAGCATTTCAACTTAGCTTCGTTAAGTGTTTTGGTCGATAGTGATACTGTAAGTAATAAGTCGATACATGTAAATTTTCAAAAGAATCAGTTCCTTCAAGCGTATAATTCGTTAGTAGAGAAACTAAAACAAACCGGAGGAAATATGATAACGGTTGACGAATTTAAGAATGGATTTACTATTTTTCCTTTCGATATTGTTCCGTTTACAGTACCCGGATGCAGATACACACCCAAGTACGGATCATTGAAACTTGATCTGAAGTTTCACACCGCTCTTGAGGAACCCATTTCTGTTTTGGTTTACGCGAGTTTTCAAAGTCAAATTGGTTTTGATACTGACAAATCTGTGACAGTAGACTAAAATATGAAAATAGTTAATCTCGTTAATATATTAAAAGTATTATTTAAGTTAAACTTAATCGCGCAATTTATTGTACTTAGAAACAATGAGCATGCGAAAAAGATTGTGGGCGTCCCTGCTGTAATTTTTAAAAAGCGATTTGAGCAGAATTTGAAATATTGGATAGTTGATATTGTCTTTCGTCGAAACGGATTTTTGTTTCTTGAAACATTTGACCCTTTAGGCAAATTGCACAAAATTGAAAAGCTAATACATGGTAATGTTTATCATTTACACGTCAATTCGTACAGACTTTGTTCTACTGAATTAACTAGCTTGTATTGTTTGCTGTACGTGTTTGCAAGGATTAGGGCGCCATGTTGTCAGTACAAGTTTTATAATATACACCTTCTGTCAAATAGAAACAATTTGTTCGTGACAAAATTTTACAAATTGCTGCAAACTTTACCTAATTCTTCAAACTATAAACGTTGTTGTAAAATTATTGATAAGTTTTTTGATTCGCCACGTTATTTAGACACTTCTAAACAATGAGGGATCCTTCGTCATACTGTGATGGTACCGAGTATCCTTGTATTTTTGAAGGATGTCCGTCTAAGATTTGTTATAAATGCTTTCCAACAGAATCCGTTCCATTCATATGTGGAGACATTCGATCCGGTAGTCATAAACGAAAACTGACAGAATATTGGAAGAAACAAAAACGTGCCGAACATCCTGTTTTTAACGCTAGCTTAAAAATTTTTAATTTCAAAAATTGGAGATTTATTCAGAAAAAATTTGATGTAATAAGATGGCCAGTATTTTTACTTACATATAGAAGCCTCTTGCTGGAATTCCAAGACTCGTTATTAGAACATATAAATAAGAGATATCATCATTACTTTTTCTTTTTCATGGCTGTTCCAGAAAACTATGCGTATAGATACATGTCTGTTAAATTAACAGAAGAATATATTAGCGATGATGACGATATTGATGATGATACTGACACAGTTGTAATGCGGTGGTCTCCAAACACTGACTTAGCTATTCCGTTCCATCCTGATTCGGATTTCCTGGTTGTAGATTAATGTTTGCATTGTAATAGTGTGTTTGTAAATATGAACACTAAACATAGGGTATATTTTAGCGCGACATTTACTTATCGGTGGGACTTCGTTAGTAAACAGGTATCGTTTTAAACAAAAAATATGGGTTAGATCGAATAGATTATTTGCTAAATTCTGGTAAAAAGAAGAAATTAAATAAAATATTAATGTTTATCACGCGTTTTGTATTATGTAGAATATATTTTAATATGTAAGTGAGTACAAAATAAAGAAATTGTATACATTTAATTGAACTGGAATATTAATGTTTAATTGAACACAACATAAATAAATTGAACACAATTAATTAAACTGGAAGAAATACTAATATTTAGTTGAACTTAATAATGAATAAATTGAACACAATAAACATTAGATCGGATTGAATAAAGTAATACTGGAATGAATAGATTTATAAAAATTACACACGATTTCCGAAAAAACTGGTATTTTTAACTAACCGCCCGAATTGTGTTATGTAACCGGGTCGAACCGGTGGCGTTGGTGGTAAAGGTGCGTCCGGAACAGGAAGATCATCTCCATATACAGGCTCATAAATTGTCTCGTCTGAATCAGGTTCGTCATATTCATGAATCACCTCGGGTATTTCGGGCAACTCCCGAACAGCAGAGGCTCTAGTTGAAGCTGGAGCTGGAGTTGGTGCGCGAGAGTTGGCAGGAGACGGTGTTACCTGACGAGATCCTACAGTTTCAACATTTTCCAAGTTGATGAATGGAAGTCTCACTTGGGAAAATGGAATGGTGTAAAGTGGGAATGGTGTGGATTCTCGGGTTGGAGGGGGTGCAGCTATAGGTGGTTGGGATGAGGCACGTCGTCGTTCTTCTCGCAGTAGCCGCTCCTGCAGCTCTTCCAGGAAACCTCTATTATTACGGTTGTAATTTTCCGTAAGTTGCTGACGGTGCCGTAACCGGCGTTGTTGGAATTGGCTGCTGGACCGAGTAGGTGGTGGTGGAGAAGTAGATGTTTTGCGAGATTTTTTCCAAAAATACGCTACTGCAACTCCGGTCAGAATGATTCCAAAAATGAATAGCAGCAAGGTTGCTTAATAAAAAAAAAAAAACATTATAAACTTGTATGTACGCATGAGGTTATTTAAAATGAATGAATTAAAATTATATAAATACCTCCACTTTCACTAGAAGGCACTGGATCGGATGGCTGAACAGTTGTTGGAGTTGGATTGGGGCAGAACTCTTTGGTCGCTTTTCGTACCGAAAAACGGATGCCCGTAATATTGGACAGGGTGGGAAGACACAGCCACTTGGATACCAGTGATGTTCCCACATCAGCAAAAAAGCAGCCCATCTCAACACAGATGTCACACGATTGTTGACGATAGCACTCTATAATATAGAAAAATTAACAACAAATTGTCACTTATACTACTAATAATGATGATATTAAACTGATTTTAAAAATTAACAAGAATTACTATAATACTTACCAGCCATTATTCCGTTTTTCCAAAGAAAATTACAGCTACAAAGCTTCAATGTCCAAAACCCAACTGCTTTTCCTTGCTGTTTTTTTTTTGTTGTAAAAAACTCCACGTCATTTTGGCTAGTAAAAACTCCAAGTCATTCCGGCTACTTTATGATTCATGGAGTTTTGCATTTTATGCTTTTATTTATTTAGTACTAATTTTGTAATTTGCATTTTGTCGAACAGAAATATGTTTAAAGTAAAAAGTATTCATTGCATGCAGAATATTCTCTTAAAAAAAAGAATACATGAATCGCATTATTATTATAGCTACAAGAATTCCACCCTCATATACACAACAATGATGTCGTAGTCTAAAGGTGAAATACACACCTTCATAAACGCGTGGTCGTGGGTTCGAATCCACGATCATGCATTACTTTTTTGTTTGCGTTTTCTTTAAAATATTTAAATATTAACTGGCTCACAAGT